>NTHP01000104.1:839749-888499 GCA_003416845.1 Oplegnathus fasciatus
TGACATTATTAGACTCTGGCCATTGATTGCATGAAGCTTGTACTTTATTCACATCATATCACATCAGTTTTACAATGAGGCGTTGACTGGGAAAAAATGTCATCAGTGTCTTGTTAGTTAGGAGGACACGTGGTAAATTTTGGTGTCGTGGTATCCTTGGTGTTCAAAAAACATTGTATAAGTGTATTAAGACAGATAGCAGGTATTAAAATATGCAGCTTCGTTACCCTCACTGGTTGCCAGTGTTAACTTTCTTAGCTTTAGTAATGTTTTTACACAATACACATAATGCAGCTGCCATTTGTTAATTTTAAACAAACAAATGGTTCATGTGGTAATGCAGAGCTACTACTCCAACCCAAAAACCCCTTGTGGAACCAGCTCTTTTCTGTGTGTACTGATTACTACAACCCTGTAAAGTAGGGATTTCAGTCATACATTTGGAGGCAATGTAATGGCTAGGTCAGATACAGCGACACATACTGCATACTGTTTATGTGTCATTCTGATGGGGAGATAGTAAAGTCTGTCTGTCCCTGTCTATGTCTGTATGTGTGTGTGAGTGTGTGTGTGAGTGTGTTTTGTGTGTGTGTGTGTGTGTGTGTGTATACAGACACATGCTCAAGTTAGTGAGACATCCTCTGCCAGATATCTCTGTTTGTCTCTGAAAGCCATCACGTCCTTGCCATTGTTGGCTAAAACAACAGGGGCAGGCCGAGTGCCTCCCTTCAGCCAGACAAATCTGTCAGCCTGGAGGGCAAGCAGAGAGGGAGAGAGAAAGAGGGGAAAATTCCTAAGAGGTTTCATCTCTCAGGAGCGTTGTCATCCCCAGGGTTTGTCAAAAGACACACTTCATGGATTCCATAACTCAAGAAAACAAAGGAAACTAACATCTTAGGTTCCAAGTACTAATCTCTCTTCCTGGTTGAATCCCCAGAGCAGCTCATGAATGTTTGCATCAACAGCCAAGTGTCCTGTCAAAGCCAAACATCCTTGATCAATACACGCACCACCTATCTGCTCATTCATTTTTAGTCCGTTTAGATTAGTGCATCCTTTAACACCCTAAAGGATAATTCCAGTTTATTACAACCTGGATCTTATTTAAAAGAGTACTCCACTGATGATGAACAGAACCAGAAATATCGTCATTATTCCATGCAGTCTTCATCCTTATTAAAACCTGGCCCTATATTACCCAGAATGTAACTCGTCCCCTAACAGTTGGGTCGGAGATTCGGGTCTTATGCTAGTAGCGGCTAATGTAGCCTCAAGCCACTAGCCTTGTGCCGAGACGAGGAGCGGGCTACAGCAGATCTAGTAAGCTCACTTGTTTCTAACTCCACACCTTCCAAATTTTTTTCATTTTCAAATTTCAGCCCCAACCAACGCTGCCTCAAGTGACATCACTTGAGGACATTTATCAGACTTCACACAGTACTATGTAGTAGTACTCCCCAAGACCTGAAAACAGACTTTGATGTGTAGAGTCGGTGGAGCTCCCCTATAAATATAAAAAAAGTTCTAATAAACCAGCATTATCCTTTGACTTTTTAAAAATGTAGTTCTTGAGGAAGGCGAGAGAGAGGTATATGGAATTAGGTCAGAAGCTGGTGTCAGGTCTGCACAAACTGCACCTGGTTGTTAGGACTATGACAGCTTTACAGGGTATGGCATTCCAGTCTAATTACAGGTGGAAACGCTGTGAGATGGGAACACTGGGGAAGATCACGACTGTGAGAACAGAGAAGAGGGCGGCCAGGAGCGGGGACATGGGTGGGGCAACAAAAGAATTTAATGCGGGTTAAAGGTAAGAATGGAGACATAAAACCTAAAATGTGATGGGTCAGCAAACTGCCATATGTCAGCCCTGCCTGCCACAAAAGTGTTTCAAAGAAACATCCAAGAAAGCCGACAAAAACATGTTGGAGGCACAGGGCACATCCACACACACATGATGACAGAAAGGCACGTGCATCAGAATGTGAGAATATGATTGAAGATGATGCCTGAAAGTAGGGAGAACAAGAAACAGATAATGGCAAACACAGAAGGAAACGTGGAGGACAAGTCACAAGGGAGAGAGGAGTATTCATCCTGGCTTCACCATTACAACCCATCAACAGACAGACAGATTAGGGTGAGGAAAGGAAGTAACAGAGACTGGGCTGTGGTCCGAGGGGCAAAATAGCACGGGAAAAGCCTGTACATCCCGTGATTTGTTTGTGAACATGGAACCCCCAACTGTCAAGTCTCCCCTACTTCCTGTATGTGCAGCACTATAATGTTGATAGTGTCAACTCAGGCAGTGCATGGGATTAGACTCAAAGTAGGGTTCAGCAACAGCAACGTTTATGTATGTGATTTCGTACAACTAAAAGTTCCATTGTTGTAATAGTTAGATACCATCAACCCTAACCCTAAAACTGACCCTAACCCTAACCATACTCCTAATCCTGCACAGAGCTCTGAATTCAACCCCATCGAATACCTTTGGGATGAATTGGAACACTGTGAGCCAAGACTTATCACCCAACATCACAGTGCTTTTGTGGCTGAATGGGAGCAAATTCCTGCAGCCAGGTTCCAAAATCTTGAGGAAAGCCTGCCCAGAAGAGCAGAGGTTGTTTTAGCAGCATATTAATATCAAAAGACATTCAACGATCACACATGGGTGTATTCTGGGTGAGTAAACAGACACTTGTCAAGGCTGGGTCCTTTTTGAAAGTATTGGTAAAGGCATTTAAACCAGTCCAAATTAAGCTAGAGAAGCCTGGAAATAAGGATACTAGCATAGTATAATTAGTCCCATTTACATACATATGGATGGTGGCATGTAACACGAACATACCTCGAGACAACAGGGAACATGATAGGTCTAATTTACCAGCACTGGGTCAGTGCATCTCCAGCCCACATCCAGAAGGTGACAGAATGTGATTAACCTCTGAATCAAATTATTCCTGTTTGTATCCAACTATGGGTAATTTCCATAAAATATCTTTCAATTTTTACATGTGCAAGTTTAAGAAAGTTTCCTAGTCTCATCTCTCAACCCTGAAATTTTTGTTGTCTGAGACTCTCATACAAATGTTGATTCGTTAAGGCCAAAAACTTTGATAAAATTAAAAGAAGTTAATTCTGAGGAGAAAATCACATTATTTTAAATACTGCTGGCAAATGGTGACATACTGCTGGAGGTTAACACACCCATCTAGAGACAGGTGATTGAAGGCAGTTTAGCATGCGTTGGATATGTTCAATTATCAAAAGCAGAAGGTTTAAATAGTGTTCACCAAGCACACTGAGTGAAAGTTATAGTTTGTCAAACTATTTCCAGAGGGAAAGTTTATCAAAGAAGTCCCTTATGTACACTACAACAAAAAGAATTTACAGGGAAAAAAACTTTTTCATTTTCTTCCCTTGTTTTCTTTTGATCTGAGCCGCTCTGGAGTGACAGCTGAGATGACCTAAATAGAAATCACATTAGGGCTTCTGCCATCCCCCTAGTGTCCCACGAAAACCCTTTTCTCTAAACCTGATGTTTTTGGCGTGTTGACAGTAAGTAGCCACACTTGCCACAGCAGCTGCCCTGCTTCAGAAATGCAGTCTCGAAGCAGGAATTTTGTCACAGATCCAGTTCCCCGGAGGGAGCCCAGATCTCATGCAGACTGCTGCTCTGAGCTCTTTATGTCTGGGATAGAAGAGGGAGGTTTCCGGGTCACTGTACATCCAAGTCCCTGCCCGGAGCCTCCCAGGTCAGTTCCACTTCCCTGTTCCTAAACTAAAGAAGAGCTTAACTGGGACTTTGACACCAGCTAACTTTATATCTTCTTTTCCATTTCAGGACCTTCAAAACAACACTGTTTGTCAAAGACTGTCATCTTTATTATCAAATTACTTACTAAATGACTTGATCATGATGCATTTTAGTATGCATTTAGTCATTTTGATTGAGAGACCTTCCAACCACAGCAGGAAAAAGGTGGCATGTTGGAGACCTTGTGCATGTCAGTTTGAGAAATGCTATGTTTTGCATCGCCAAGTTTGTTTGTGAACTTTCACAAAAGAAGCATCAAGATCTTTTTGCTCTTAGGGTAGTAAGCTAAGGAAAACAGCAGGGTTCACTGCGATACAAGAGACGTTGCATAGGTACTCTACAAATCAAGGGAATAAATTAGTCTCTAATTGCATTGGGTAAGTAAAAACTAATTAATTACAACAATAAATGTAAAATGTATTTCACAAGATATACAGTATATTTGGACAGGCTTGATGTTACACAGTGTGTCTGTGTGTACACTGTTGGCATGTTAACATCTCACTGAAGTGACAGGCATGTCACTACATGTAGGTGTCTTTGCGTACTATCAATACCATCTATGATTCTTATCAGCATGAGAGTGATACACTCCTGGTTTGGGCTGGGATACAAGCCAAGGTGAACAGACTGTGGTTAAGTGGTCCGTTCCTCCTTTGCTCTCTTCCATCTTTCATGGCTTTTTCATTTTGGAGTCCTTTATCGCCATGCCAAGGAGGCTCGCCGCTCCCGCATTTTTAATTAAAATCTAAAATGTGCAATAACTCTGGAGACTCTGGGCTAGCTGGCAAACAGGTCCATTGGTCTTGTTTCTCCCTTCAAGCCTTTGTTGCTTATTTCATCAAAGCCTTCCATCAAGCCTTTCTATTTGTCCAATTCTGTTCACTTCACTGCATAAATGCTTTGACATAAGCCACACAGGGTACACAGATTTACCAAGGGTACACCTATGCAGAAAAGCTCTACAGCAAGCAAATGAACTCTCACTCTTCGACTATGGCCTAATCCATTCAAGGACCCTGAGAAAAATCCAATCCTTGAAGTCAGTCTTCTTGACTTTCCATGACTCCCTGAAGACAAAAGGCTGCTTGTGTAGACATGGATTGGATATAGACCCCAGTGCGTGTCACCTGGGTTCTTACACACTTTCCAGAGCCACAATAAAATACACTCCATCTCCCCTTTGGAATTACCCACAAGCCATATGTTTTCATACCTGGGAAAGTCAAATATATAGTAGGTTGGTATGTCTCGCTGTGCAGTAGTTATGTTCTAATCTGTCTCTAGAATTTCTTGGTGAGATTAAAACATGAGCAGGTGGTAGTGGAGTCTGATATTTAAATTATAGGGCAGAACACGCTGCAAGATTTCCCAGAGTGTTTTATAGCGGAGTGGGACCACCTCGCCTGAAATAAAGACTGCCTCCACTAAACTCAGAGGAAATTATTACACCTGTATGAAATAAAATTAACCTACAGGGAAAACAACCAGAGGTGCTACATAAGGTACAAGAAGTCATATATAGCCATATATCTAATGAGAGAGGCTACTGTTTAGACCATCATATAGTAGCATAAGACACATTAGGATCTCAGCTCAGCTCAGATGGCCATCTCTGCAAAAAAAAAACCCTGGGAGTAAAGCTGGGCTAACGTATCAACATACTCTCAACATCGCTTGAGTATCCTTCAAGGCTTTGAGTCACTGATAAACGGTAGTTGTGAAGTGACCCGTACATTTCAGTAAGGGCGTTTTCACACCCATAGTTCGTTTGCTCTGGTCCGAATCAGTTGATGAGTTTATACACTTGGAGCGTTTTCCCCTTGGTTCGGTTTCTCTTCACACAGAGAAAAATCCAAGCGAACCAAACTGCATCACTACAAACCACGTGAGAACGTTCACTCCGCTCATTGGTCAGATGTGTCTGGGCAGGAGCAAGAAACTAACTACAGGAAGAAGGTCCTGTGTTCTGGACTAGTGCATATTTCTGTGAGAGAAACATCGCTGTGCGATTTAACATGGAGCAACGGCTAGCTGCTACTACTAGTAAAACTTTGCGTGCTGTGCTGCATCCCAGAATGCAAAGCACATCTGGCTATAGGAGCCGCTTCGCTCACACTTGCGGAGCGCACCTGGTAGTTGGGTCAGATCGAGGTCGGATCACATTTCCACCACAAACGAACCGCTCCAGAGTTCGTTCGGACTGGACCGAGACCACATTCTCTAAAGGGTCTCGGTGGGGTTGTTTTGGTCCGCACCCGAGTGCGATTACTGTGTTCACACTTGCCCAAACGAATCACACCAAGGGGGAAAACGAACCAGAGTCCGATTTAATCGGACTAAAAAAGACTGGTGTGAGAACACC
This sequence comes from Oplegnathus fasciatus, assembly GCA_003416845.1. Lineage (NCBI taxonomy): Eukaryota > Metazoa > Chordata > Actinopteri > Centrarchiformes > Oplegnathidae > Oplegnathus > Oplegnathus fasciatus. Next base: position 845,935 of record NTHP01000104.1, read on the forward strand.
CTCAGTTTTTCATTGTTCTTGAAACAAGGTACTCAACTGCTCTGTGGATGATTGGCATTTACCTTTTGAAAAACTGCAAGTAGAGAGCATGGCTAACAACTGAAGCGTTCACTTCTCTCTATTTTGCCCTTATCATTCTATCATTATCTCCTCACATATCAAGAAGGTAAGGAGGGAGGAGGCAGCCAGGTAGAAGCTTGTGCAAGTTAGGAATTCCAGACGATTTCAGGCCTCCTCCTTGCACAAACAGTGGGAAAAAAGCTCAAAGTTTTCCGTGAGGCCTAGGCTCATTCACTGAAGGAGCACTGGAGGAGAAGGGGGGTGGGCTCAAACAGTCATCCCACATCCCACCCAACCCGAGGAGCATTCCACAGGACTGTCTGCTCGCCCATCATTAAGCAAGACCACCTGCTGGCAAATCAGGACCCCCATCATGTTCTCAGCAAGCCTGGCTAACCCCATTACCAGTGAGCCTCTGGACTGCTGTACATATCCTAAAGAGCCAGTGGTATGTTGAGCAGTAAAATGCTGCTCATTAACATCCCACAAGGACTTTTGATTGTCCAACCAGTGAAGCACACTAGCTGCACTCAGTATTACGTATTTAAATAGATGCAGCACAAAGGGGCAAAGAAATGATCTTTGATGCAGCTGTTGCATGACTATGCACTGACTTCTGACTGGCTCATCTCTCCTCTTCTAAAAAGAGACAGATAAAAAAGGGAAGAAGAGGAAGAGATCATGACAGAAGGAAGAAACAGCCCTTTGTTGCTGTTCTTCGTCAGGGCCTTGAGGGAAGGACTCTGGCATCAAGTCATCAAGAGCTGAAACAAAAGCAGCTGATAAACAGAGCAAGACAGATAAGATCTCCCTGTACGCTCAACACTTCTCCATCAAGAGGGCTTCCTCTCTTCCAAAACCCCAACACCCCAGCCTTCTCTCTTTGTTCTCATTAACACAGCATTAGAAAAAAAAAAAAAATGGAGACGATAAACACAGCAAATACTTTTTATCTTCTTAACTCTGTAGAAAGAGGTCGTCTGTTGAGCCTTGAATTCCCCCTTCATCCACTTTTACAAAACCATGACTTCATTTTTGATTCCAAAGGCACAGCAAATGTCTCTGTTTGATTCTGACACATTATCTGTCAACTTTCTGCACAGCACAGTTGACTCCGGTAACATTTTACCGACTGGTAGCTGGAGGACCAAACTAAGGATGAGATTCTGTGCAAAGGCCGTCTGCTTATCTGCCCTGACAAGGTGCAAATTCAACAATGCAGATGTGGGACATTTTGAGTTGAAGAGTTACACTTTTTTGCTATTTCAATTTTTCTACTTATTTCGAGCACAGAAAATGTCAGCAAGGGCATCAGTAAGTAAAGATAGGGCATCAGGAAACAAAAAAGGGGGCATTCTTTTGCACGGTAAATCTGGTGTACAGCCTTTTGAGAGCTGGTCATCACTGCAAGTGTTTACTGAGATCTTGTAAACACTCCTCTGGGGAGGGCCGCTCTCTGGCAGATGAAAGCCTGTAGCCAAGCGATCACACACATGGACTGAGTGGCCCTGAAGTGCCACCGCCCAGTGCAGAGAGCACAGGAGTAGAAAGAGTGTGAAACATAATGCCTGAAGGCATCTATCTTCATGCAGCACTGATCCAAACTCTAACTCTCTGCCACAGCAAACACAACATCCCTCACATTCCATGTCCTCACATGTACAAAACATTCCCCTGTTTTTCTAAGTTCTACATCACTCATCTTATATTCCTTCGTGTCTGTGTCCTTCTCCAAACTCTTGGTGGTGAAGAGCTCACACAAAGCCTTTTTTCTTCCACCTCAGACAATGCGCCTCCCCACCTTGCTCTCTGCCAGGCATTCCTGAGTCTATCCTAGCTATCGAAAATGTCAAGAATGAGGAGAAAGCAGAGGAGGGTACAATGAGTACTGCGGCAGGTAGAGTCTTGTCCCGCTGCACTGACATCCCACAGTCTCCGGGGGTAGCGGTTGCACAGAACGGATGGGATCTGACTTGACTCTCTTAATTAAAACTCTGCACTGGAACAAGCCTCAAAGCTCATTCTCTACCGGATGGAGGCATGCCAGCTAATTATCGGGGCCAATTTCACTCCCCAAAAAACAAATACAGATTTCATGGTAGGGCTGAACTTGACAATTGTCCCAGGATATTACTTATTGGATGGTCAGTGCATAAGAAGCTCCTTCCCAGGAAAATTTTCAGTTCTTTCAGATGTCTTAAAGCACGATTTCTGTCTAACTTTTGCCTGATGACTTCTTAAAGTATTTCCTTACCGCTATTCCTTTGACTGTAAGGTGATATGAGAAAATCAGGTTATGTGAAGTAAACCCTCTTCAAATACAAAGACCCAAAACAAAAAGGGCACATTCTAGACAGTTTGTCAGAGCCAAGAAACTCCCCTCTCCACAACAGGAGTCCAAAAAGAAGAAAAGGGGGCTGAATAAAAAGGTTAGCAGTGCAGTGTTTCGTGCCTGGACAGACAAACAGAAGAAGTTTTATGTGTGTGCCAAATGCAACTTAACACTGCAAACAAGCTCCATCCATTGGAACATCCCGCCACCCAGAACTGTTCAGTGGAAGGTACCCAGAATATAGACCCTACAACTCTGAAACAGTGATTGCCTCAGAAAGCCTTCAGCAAAGTGATTCGTGCTCTGATTCATTTCCCCCTGGTGCTCCTGGCCGGTCTAAGTGTTAGATTCAAACTTTGAATGGCTGCCAACATTGTCAAGCACCAGTAAAAGTTACAGAGGAGGAAGCTCACTGCTCACTGGCATGGGGGCACAGGCTGCTCCAGTCTCACAGTCACGGTAGATGCTGAGATTTATTAGTCATGGCTGTATGGTTCGTCTCATAAGAGCCTGACAAAATACTTCTCAACCAAAAAAGGACTCAGAGGAATAAAAATATTTAATTAACTCTTTTCGTGCTTAAGTTGTGGTATGCAAATCAATAGAATAAACAACAAGATTTAAAACACATCACTCATCTCTGCCTTTTCCCCCCCAAATTTCAAAAGCTCCTTGAAAACTATTTTCAAAGCATTTTCATGTGTGGGCAAGTTTGGTCCGTCCATTCATTGCCTGCTTCTGCTGTTGTAGTCTTTGTCTCTTTGTAGTTAAAGAGTAATTTTGTGGGTTTTTTTACAATGAAGTTAAAATGGTGGGAACATGAGTCAGTTGTAAAAAAAATGTGGTAACCTGTGTTGCCCTGTGAAGCTCCCACACCACGTGTTTTGTGTAATGAAGTGTTAAGCAGTTTCACCTCTGACTTAATAAAATGGACCTGCTACAAGGTGCAAAGGTCGGGAATCATCCCTTAACTACACAACCCATGTCCTTAAGGTGTTAATCAGACGCACCCTTCTCAAGGCTACGTTGGGAAAGGCTGGAGCTTCACCATGGCAACAAAGCACCTGAAATGACTCAGGTGTCCTTGTTACATGGAGTTCTGGGAAACTTTGACAGTGTGAGCCTGAGGCTATGTAATTTCAGCAGCCATCGGTGTATGAAATCCTTGCTGCTTTAAGTGATTTACAATTACTGTGAGTTAAAACCACAGCATGGATCCTACACTGAATTTCTCCCAGGTAACACAAAATATCAAAATAAGTCACAGCAAATTGACTTATCAAATAGCAATTACAAGCCCTGATAAACTTACAAATTAACTCCCATATCATTCTTAGATTTTTTAGACAACATGACATGTACTGTATATTCCATCCCATAAAGGACATACAGTAGGTCTCATTCCATTCACAACAAACTAGCTGCTTACCTTCCACGCAGTGCTCCACGTCCTCCAGGTTGCGCAGGGTAATCCTCATCAGACTTGAGTTGAGCATAAGTTCATTCTTGTGTTCTGGCCCCATGGACTCCGAGGCAGGGTTGAGAAAGAATATGCGAGTGTCGCCCGTGGCTACCTGGTTGTCGCAGATCCCAGGGTTGCCAAAGCCGCCGATCATCAACTTGTTGCCACCATCCAGGAGAATTTCGTGTTTGACATTGGACTTCCCTTTCAAGTAACGCCACACCCTGACCTTTAGCCAAACAACAACAGAAAGACAGCCCACGTTTTAGCGTTTTGTTCAAACCAAAAACATACATCATATTTAAATTTAAGTATGCACGAGGTTCTGTTAGAGATCTGGGGCCCCTATCCAGCTCTGGGCCATCTGAATCAGGGTTTCCTTCAGTGCGCCCCCCGAGCATGCATGATTTTGTGATGACAGGCTGGCGTTTCTCTGACTTTCATGTTCAAATCTTTATCTGTACCAAAACATCCACTGACATTGCATGTGATAACAGTAATTCTTCAATGATTATTTCTACTGGGAAAAATCCCATACAGAAGATCCAGATACAGCTTTTGTCCAGCCACTTGAAAACGTATCTAAAACACTGCATGCACCCCTAGATAGTGCATCACAGGAAGTGCAGCAAAGGTTGCTTTATGACCAGTCATGGGAACGCTCGCCCCTTCTGCTACATGTTAGCTGTCTTGTCTCATTTCAGCACTTGGTGGTGCTTTCTGTTTCCAGAAGGAGAGCCGTGTGCCTCTAATCTACTCCACTCATTCACCGGGAGACGGGAAGCAAGTGGGCGCTGAGGAAAAGAGCAGCGAGAGAGCTGACCAAACACAACTTGTTTATTTTGACAGATTATAGAGTGGTCTACCACAATTGCATGATCGTGCAAAAGTTAGTTTCACAATGAATGACAATGGAATGAGGAGGGAGGGCTGCTTCCTGGCTGAAAATTTGCTTATTTGTGGAACCGTTTTTGTTTTTTTCACCCTGTGCTATTGTGGTCTATTATGTTATGTCTATCAGAGACATAATGTTCCTGTGACATTAAGAGAATTGGATAAATTACAGTTTCAGGTCTATCACACACAGGTTTCACATGAGTGACTAATGACAATGTAAGACATAACTACACATCTTTATTGCTCTGGGCACACCTTGCAGCGCTTGTCAGCACTCTCTACTGAGGAAAAAAATCACGTTATTGTCTCTTACAATATCATAAAAATCACTGTGCTATTTTTGGGTGCTTTAAGTGCTTGTTATTCCATTTTAAGGACTTTTTTTATCCCAAAGAAGTCGCTTTTATACCCACAAGTCACAAATCTCTAGTTTGGGATAGGAGTGGTGACATTTGTCAGCAATACCACAGAATAAATCATGATTCAGATTATCATCTTTGCAGCCTCTGGCAAATTTACATGTTCTCAACATTTATGACTAGAAATCAAATGAGAGCTACAGCAAGGAGCCCGGTGAGGGGCCAGTCTCCTAACTTATTGCTGCATGTTTGGAATGATTACATGGTCGGTTAGGCCTCCCTTGTAGCTATGTAATTGGAAAGTGGAAATAAAAAACACCATCTCTCTATTTCTGAAGGCAAAGTGGATTCACTCTCAGTGTCCATGTAACCGCTGCCAAATGCCTCTGGATGAATGAGTTTGTACAAACGTTTTTCATGCAAGCTGTTGATGCTTTTGGGAGAGTTGGAACACAAATTTGGTGGTAATGGCTTCCATCAGCTACACAAGGGTAAAGGTAATAAATAATAATGTGTCTTCTATTAGTCCACATAAAACCTATTAGTAGTTTTCGTGAGAGAAGCAGGTGCCTTTTCCTTGAAGCAGTGCACCCCTGCTAGTCCTGATAGTTCACTTGATCGTTTAAGAAACATTAAAACACTTACCTTGCAAGAATAGGTATTATGCACCGGGTCCATGTTAATTATTTCGTCCACGGTGCCGGTCAAAACTATGTTGGCCTCCTCTTCCCTGTCCTCCAAGTCTTTCTCCGGGCAACTTGCGGCGCATCGCTGCCACAGAGCCACGAGCAGCCCCGCCAGAAGCAGCGCTGTCCGGCCGGCCCGGAGTGTCCGCTGGGAACCCATGACCACCACACGGATGTAACCCAAAAAGTAAACTTTCCTAAAATTAAATTTTACCGCCCAGAGCGTCCTAGAACAAACTCCAAACTCCCTCGAGTGCGTTTAAATATTGCAACGAGCCTCCTTTCCACAACTTCCCTACGGACTACCAGTGTCTCTTTCACTCTGCAGCCCTGTTCCCCGCATCTGCAGCCCGGATTAAAAATCCCTCTCTGCCGCCGCCGGCTGGGAGACCAGGAGGGAAGAGAGGAAGGAGGAGGAAGGAGGAGGAAGGGGCAGGGATCTCTCTCTCCAGGAATGCAACTGCACTTCTCTCTCCCCCTCTCTTTTCCCCTCTCTCTCTCTCTCTCTCTCACACACACACACACATTCACAGTGACGCTCCTAGATTTGCATGCGATCTGAATTGCTGATCCCACAAGTGAGGGTGGTGGTGGGGGCCTGGAGGGCTGGAGGGCTACGCGCCGGGATGCCTGTAGAAAGTGACTGTCCAACGCCGCCCCCAGTTGGACAGAAAGTGTCTTTACCTCCGGTCCCCATCAGCAGCAACCCCCAGACCTCGCAGATGTACAAAGCAGGAGCAGGCAGGGATGCCGCACTGGTGGAAGTATGCAGATCCTTTAATTAATAAATACCACACTGTGAAAATACTCCAGTACAAGTAAAAGTCCTGCATTCAGAACCTTAACTTAAGTATGTAAGTATTATCAGCAAAATGTACTTAAAGTATCAAAAGTAAAAGTAGCCTACTCATTGTGCAGAAAAATGGTCCCTGTCTGTTTTAATATGATGTTTTTGGATTAATATTACTGGTACATTAATGTGTATGCTGCATTTTACTGCTGTAGATGTTTAAGGTTGAGCTTAAGTACAATATGCTGTTGGGTAGTTTAATCTACAGCCATGCATCATATTCTGTGAGATCATCATATGTCCCTGAAAAGTCAGCTTGTCATGAGCTCAGAAAAACAGCCCTCCTTACGGCTATGTGACGATGCATTTTCCAGCTACTCTAAGGGGTTTTTAAATAGTTTATTTAGCTTAAGAAGTAGGAGAATTTCTCAACCGCTAAAGGAACACTTAATCCTTCAGTTTATCGGAAAAAAATCATTCAAAATCACCAAATTTGGAGATACATGGACAGGAATGGCTTGTTGTAATCAGAAAAGTAACTAAAGGTGTCAGACAGATGTAGTGGAGTAAAAAAGTACAATATTTCTTTCTGCAATGAAGTAGAGTAGAAGTATATAGTAGTAAAATGGAAATACTTAAGTAAAGTGCAAGTACCTCGAATTTGTGCTTAAGTAAATGTACTTAGTTACATTCCACCACTGTCCATATGATAGCCTCGATGAAGATTCATAGCAGTATGGGTTGTAAATTTGACATACATTAGATGGTTCCCCTGTGTGCGGTATATGTAGTCACATGCAGTAGCCTCTAGCCTCCAATTTGTCACACTCAACAAATAGTAATATATTGGTACCAACCACATATTGCTCCACTTCCCCCAAAGCTCAGTGTTTTAAAATATGTGGACGTCCTGTATAGAGTCTTTCACCAATAAAATATTACCACTTATTGTTGTCTATACTGGTGATTATATTGTTAAAGAATAAATTGTCTTTTAAAATTGCCTGCACTGCACCATATGTGTGAAGTTAACCCCTTCTTAAAAATGATTTCCCTGTCTGGATCCTCTTCTGTGGTTTCTGGGAGTCGTTGGACCCCACTACAGAAGCACTGTGTGCAGTCAAGTCCCTGTGCCTTTTAAGGTTCAATATGCTTATCGATGAAATACAAGGCAGCGAGTGATGAGTGCTGCAAATATTTTTGGGGTCAGTGTAATCAATTATTACATGCTGCTCACCAGACTGCCAGCTTTAAAGAGTATTGGAACTGAATACTCTCCTGATGTTTTTTTTCTAATTTAGACATGGCTTTCAGATAGGATTTTAGATGTAGAATGGTCACATGAGGTATCACTCAATTAGCTAAAACCATAACCTTAAAGCTGCACTAATCAATATTTTCACATTAACAATGGATCAGCTAAGTATATATAATGTGAAAGCTGTTGCTTGTGACAAACCCAATTATTACCCAACTCTGCTGTTCCCCTCAGCTCAACACAGTATTTTAGCGCCTTTCAGCTGATTGTTTTGGTTTTACAGCCTGTAACTTTACGTTTTTTGGTTCACTCTCACCACCATGATCATGACTCCAAATGAATGATAATGTTGCTGCGTGACTGATGAATGTGTAAATAGGCAACTGTTTGCCGACACGGTGGCCATAACAACTTAATAAGGCAATATTTATAAGGCCATAATATGTCAATGTTAAGTTTACTGCTTGTTTCGCTGCCCCCAAATGACCCAAAAAATAAATGAATGCAGCTTTCAACCGGCATTGCATACTATAACATTTAGACTTCCTTACTGTCATATGAAGTTTTTCAAGGCCATTTGCATTATCCAATGTCCTGTCATTTTAAAACTGGGCGTTTAGCTCCCAAACTTAGATCTTGGAGCTCAACCGGATCCTTGAAAATGTTCTTGAAGGTGACAAGTCTGTCAAAAACCTGTCTCCTCAATATCACTGTGATATGATTTACTGGTGGAAGGCACTGGCATAGAACAACTAAGCATACTCTAGGTCCACAGTTTAAATCTCTTCAAATCTTTATCAAATGTGGATCTTTGATTTTAGGTATTAACTTTGGGGTCTTAGACAGAAAGATTTTGAAAGCTATAGGCTGTAGAGTTATGACTGCTGTGTACACCCAATGTAAAACTACCCCAGTCATTGAAAATCCGTGTAAAACCGAACTCTACAGCTGAATAGGCGGATGCTAAACTCACGCTATGTCATGTATCATTTAAGATTCCCCTTATATCGTAAAACTTCCCATGGTTAAATCTGTAAATGTTACCATGTGGCTATTTTGTTAGGGCTCCCATTTAAGAACAGACAGAGCGTAAATTTCCACTCCTCAAAAGCTGTAATTTTAACTACCCTTCTATTCCCGGGAAAATGACAGGCTTGGTTATGCACAGTTGCTAGAGAGGATATTTGCAGAAATTTGTTCAAGTAGGCTTCAGCTTTGACAGCTGACTTAACCCAAATAGACAAATGTCCTTTGAATGAAAAAATATGCAGTTTGTGAGTGCTTTTCTTTATACAGATGAGGTGAGGATCAAATTTGTCCACATGCTTTTATTACAGGAGAACTGATTCCTCACATGCGATTCCTCTCTGCAAGTAGAGTTAAATCGATACAATTCAAACACAAATAATCTCTCTAATCAACAAATGACATAATCTGTAATATCATCGGGACTGGAGCTGCTCCACTGAAAGTAAATGGCAGACTGGCTTTGTGGTATTAAATAAAGTTTTCATTGGCTTCCACATTTAAATGAGCTTCATTTTATAGCAGTAATGACTAGTTTGAACAAGAGTACACCCAAATTCAAAAACATTTCCACTGCGTGTTATTCTGTATTATAAATTATTCTTAATGTAGCTGTATGTTGGTGTCAGACATGAGTCACTGCTGTCATTTTTGGACTAAACCAGCTCTTCCTTTGTTTCTGGTTAAAGCAATGAGTGTGAATTAAAAGCGCTTTAGGGTACAAAGATTCAGTGTTATTTCCTCCTCAACACACTAATTACAGCATAACACACAAAGATCAAATGGATGTCCCTGTTGAGTGAAAGTATTGGACTTAAGTCATATTCTTAAAGCTGCACTAATCAGTGGTTTTATATTACATTTTATACAATGGATCAAATGACTGTAATGTGAAATGTGTTGCTTGTAGTGGCAAAACCACAGATCACCCAACTCTGCTTTAACATTTTAGCATCTTTAAGCTAATTGTTTTGTTTTTTCTGTCCCAGAAATTTGGTTCAATCAAACTGCTCTCATTAACCCTGTTTCAAATCTCTTGTACACCCACTGTACACTATCTGCCAAGCACCAGACAGTGTTACTGACTTGTAACTAGTTAGCCGTTAGCAGCAAGCAACTAAAGAACCAGATATTTCACTCAGGAGTTGGTGGAGACCAAAAATGAGCTAAAAGGAAAGTGACTGGACTTACAGTTATCAGGTGACCAGAAATATGACTCCAAATGAATGCTAATGTTGTTCCATGTCTGCTGGATGTGTGAGGCAGTTGTTTGCTAATGTGCTTACCATTGAGTTTACAGCTACTTTCATTGGCCTCCAGTAAATTGGTATCTGCAGGAGTTAAATGATGAAGTAGGTAAATGTGAGGTGTATTGTTGGTCCCATTAAACTATTCTAGCTCGCCTCTAAATTAAGAATATTTGAGACTTGGCTTGATGACAGTTGAAACTTTGCAACAGTGATTTGTGCTGCTCTTAGCTAGAATCCCTCGGAAAATTGATTAAATTGATTGATTTGTGAAGGACTACCCTACATTTTTTTTATGGACAATTAAATAAATGAGTTTAAAATACCCAAATGATATAAAAGTTGTATGTATGATACTTGTAAGTAAAATCTTATTTTCCATCAACATATGTTTCAATGTATGAACATGTTTTCATTCCTTTGGTAAATTTGTGTATGAAGCTGAAATACAGGACTGGGTCTTTTACAAGAACATGTGTAAATTGTAGTGTGCAAAAACTTGAGGTCAGGGGCACATTTTTAGCCATTAATACTTTTCTGTATCAGGAAAAAGTCTAGATTATCAGTTATCTTTCTCTCTGGACACAGAACATGATTATTGGAACATATAATGTGAAACCTGCCAGAGCACATGAACCATCATGTCCCTCTTCTTCCAGTTATCTCCTAACAGCCTTCCTCCTCCCACAAATATTTTAACACAAAAGCCTCAGAAAGTAAACAAGCTTTAACAAGTGCTTGACTGAAAGAAGACATTTCATAGGCTCTTTTGTGATTCAAAGTGTAGGCAGATGTAATTGCAGCAGGAGATACCTGGGGAGCAAAGACAAGAACCCACATTGCCTCAGAGAGGATTTACTTGCCGACATGGTGTACTGAAAAAAACCACAGCGGTCAATCTGCACTTTTCACAGTTATGACAGTGATGGATCCAGATGGAGTCTTTTATTATAATCTATTTTGATAAGTTATACTTATGTTGATGGCTTACACAGAGGAACCCATCACAGCTGGAAAGAGTTGAGTCTGTATTCAGACGTGTGTCATTGGAAAGAAAGAGGAGTAACCCGAGATGCAACATTAGCAGCCAAATTGTATGCAAAGGCCAGGGGCTGCATTTCACAGAGAAGCAGCTGCATTGCTGCACCCCTGTGTATCACTGCATCACGGTCAGTCAGAGAATCACTGTGCAGTGCAGTATCGAAAACCAATCCAACCTTTGGGCTTGTGTTCAAGTCATGTAAATGATATCTTACAGTACGTGCCACATAAATAATGCACCACTCCTGCTAAAGTTATTCTGCGTCTTGGCATTCAATTTTGTGCTCTGTCTGATAAATCCTTTATCCTGATAGTGTCTGTTCATTTCCTGTGCTTGGTATGGACTGTTATGTTTTACATTGCTCTTACAGATAATATGCAGGCACACTCCCACTTAGCTTTGCCCAACAAGCAACACAAATACACAAAGTACACACATACACTGAGACATTCCAGCGTTATCTAACAAGGCTGCTGTAGCTCTTTTGTTTTTACAGAGGACAGGCCCAGTCCCCTTTATCAGGTATCAGCATGAGAACAGACGAGCAAGCCTCTCCTGCCTGGGATCTATCTGCCTCAGACCACAGACATAGTGTCCAGTTTCCTACAGTGCAGCCTGCCCTCTCTCTGCTGTCTCCCTGTGCGACAGACCTGGCTGTAGATGAACTAATCTGGCGATGTGCTTACCTTGTGAAATGCAAGCCATTATGGTTATGCTTGTTGTATGTATGCATGCATGAATCCATACACAGATCTCTCTATGAGTAATATCAGAATGATGCAAGAGATTAGATACATTAGTGAACGTCACATCGCAGCCTAGACCAGGCTGTGTCCACATTGTGTCAAAGATACTGCTTAAACAAAGTCCCCAATATGTTAAGGTGCCTTGGCAACACGCCCATATTTTTTGGAAGTTTGATGCACCGCCATGTTTCTACAGTAGCCCAGAACGGATAAACCAAACACTGGCTCTAGAGTGGGCCTTTCACATTTTGGCAGTGGCAGCCACTTCACTTCTCCTACATGCTTGGAAAAAGAGGGGTGAGGGGAGAGGTATTCAGTTGGTTGCAATCTGCAACCTCACCGCTAGATGCCACTAAATCCTACACACTGGTCCTTTAAGGTTGGAGCATCTAATTTAATGTCTGGATTTGGATTTGCTTTAGGTTCCAGGACCCCTCCAGTGAGCTGGAATAACCTAAAGCCAACACTGGACTTGGTTTCCTTTAATCTATCACCCCTTTGATATTAAAGCAAGGACCTGGAAAAAACGTGTTTTCTATTGGTTTGAATGAATCGACACAGATTACCTGACCTGGCTTCACAACCAGAGCTCCACAGCTTGGTCTGAACTATGATGACTATGACTATACCCTAGGTTTTAGCTCCTTAGCTCATGAAACCCACTCTTCATTTGCAAAGATACTTAAACATGAACATCATGTGAAGTTTAAGTTCAATCAGGACAGACACCACAAGTGAACAATAATGTAGAAGCTACTTTTAATAAAATGACTTGATATTGACCCTGTTGTTTAGACTGATTTATGGGGGTAGAACATTATAAATAGCGGCTTTTCGGAGAGCCCCCATAGGAAGTCTTAGACAGGCTCTTGACACTGGTGGTCGTGGGGTAGTGGAGGGGTGAAGCAGCAACGGCATGCAACAGTAGAGAGACGAAACAGGTAAGATATAGCATAAATATGCTTCAGCTAAGATGATAATTAGGTGACGGGAAAGCCTGCAAACAAATCCCAGTGAAATCACTGGATAACAACTACAGTAAGAGCTGGAGCTGCAGAGTCATGATGATAATTGTCATCCTACTTGAACATGCAATGAATGCTTAATTTATTGAAGATTTTGTAAGGAGACAGAAAAAAGTAAAGAAATCACTCATCATTTGTAATGTCTGCCATGATGAATGTATGTATGAAACAGCATTGCAAATATGACAAAGACACTTACATAAAATAATAATAATGAATAATTATGCCCTTAATGTGTATGGAACTACAGTTGCAGACCAAGGCCTTGGTTGAACATCAATGACCAGGGACTTTTCCTAATACCAACAGTCTGACATGAATTGTCAAACACTGGCTGAGCACATGTTCACTGTCAGGCATCATGCACAGAGTTTGCATGTGAAAGTTATAAACAAAGAGGAGCGGGGGGGTCAATGCATGCCAATGAAAACTTAAATATATACAGGACATGCTTGAAGCCTTCCTCGGTTTATAAAATAGAGAAGGGAGAGTACAGTCTGAATAGCTTTGGAGTCTGTATTAGTTGTTTTTCATACTAATCATCTTGCGGCAAGAGACAATTGTCAGATGGTTTTACTTCTGTCTTTATTATTCTTGCCATAAGGGCAGACATTTACATTTGCTTATGTGTCTGAGAAACTAGGAATTTCATCAGGTCCTCGTTGAACTGTTATAAATGAAATGCCTATAGCAGCTCACTGCATTTGCATAAGAAAATTGCTTTTTCAATTTTGTGTTTCTGCACAATTCAAATCTATTTTGGAGCTATTAAACCATCTGGTAGAAGGTTCATTCAAAGTTGATTGGTTTCCCAAAAAGGTACGTTGTGTCATTCACAACAGTAGATTGTTTTGTTTTAGGCACTGCATATTGTTTGCTGGACTTATTAATTACAAATGTCTTTAATTCTGCTGTTTAGGATGTACATATGTTAGGCATTGATGCAACTAGTGCTAAGCCAGTTTGGTTGAAGTACTGAAAATATAGAACATTTTATTTCCAAATGACATCTATAGTCTTTCCCCATACTGTATGCTTATTGACTAGCTAGATGGAAAGTTTGGGGCAAAATTATCTGTTTTCTAGTGCCACATTATATTCCTCCAATTGCAGCACCACTTTCCCAAGACAAACAGTAGAGGTAGAAGAACTGCCGCAAACAGACTGTGTTTAGCTGTCTGACAGTTAGCCAGATGGCCCTCTGCTTTGTGGCGTCAAGTCTAAACAGGAGAGGTGGTTTCACACCTGGTTTTATCCCTGAGCATTTAACTGGAATGTCAGATAGTTCAGTGCCATGTGGAGCCTCTCCCATTTCTGTTTTCTCCCTCCAGCTTTCTCTTTTAGTCAGGAGGTCTGCAGTTTGAGGCTTTGAGCAGAGCTGAAATGTTTCTTGTTGGGTCAATGGAATGAACAAACAGGTGAATATTCCCTCCAGAAATCAATAAGGGATTATCTTATCTTAAATATTCACCATCTGGGTGCATTGGGGTGGACTCATGCAGGCCCCCTTTTTCTCTCTGCTAGCCTTGTGGTGCTTGAGGATTTCCACCATCATCGGTATCTGTCTTATCTGAATGGATAGCCATAGATAACGATGAGTGGAGACAAGATAAAGGAGTGTCAGTGAGGAACACCACGTAGACTGTCTGCCTCATTATAGATAGGGACACAGATAAAGTCCCCTCACTTCCTCATGTCACACATGGTGACTGTATTGCCTCCTAGAGTGGATTTAGTGTGCAATGCTTCCTCACAAGCACATGCTAAGTTGAAAAAAGTCAGCATCAAGGTCATGTGGAATTTTCTAAACCAATGAAATCACAAAAATTGGGGCTACCAAATGTTAATGTCAAATGCAATGTGTCAGTGTAAGTTTCCTGTAAATCATTATGTTTAAAACCAGCTGTGAACTGTTCACCATTGACGGCAGGGCAGCAGTGAATGATAGCGAGCCAGCCTCCATCACTATTAGTTGGTTATGAAACCACTCCATCCATCTGCTCCCGCCTAGCTCCTGCTCGTTTATGCAGAGTGGCCACAATTTACCGATGGCCATTTTGTCTAATGGATACCATTCATTCATTCCCAGCTTGCTCTTTGGCAGGCACTCGCCAGAGTCCATTAGGAAATGAGTCCACTGCGAACGCCCACAACCACGTCACTGCAGATGAATGGCAAGATCAAAACCTGTCTGACTCCAAGTGATTTAGTCGCAACTGTTGAGCTGATTTTGTATTCTGTACCTATTGTCTACTTCTGTTGCTAGATGTGTAATGAGATACATTTTGATGTGAAATTGACTACTCCAATTCAATCCATTAATGCACTATGTCATCTCGTCTCTCTTTTACATATTGAATCTCACCATAACAACAGGATAAGCTATAGGTAGACAGTGGCCTGTAATAGAAATGATGAGTAATGCCTCCATGGAAACACCAACACCATTTTAAACTAGAGGCACCAGTGTTCCCTGATTAAGGACTTTTTGATGTACAGGAACTCAGTGTCAAAGATGATCCTTATTTCCATAAACTGGGTCTTAGGTTTCCCCTGCAATAGTGTTTGATCTATATACATCTCACCAAGGGAAGGAAACATGATCAATAGGTTGCCTCTGTGTGTGTGTGTGTGTGTCTGTAGCTGCCCTTCCTAAGTCAGGGAGCTGAGCACTGTGCCAGAAGACAAACTAAGCACTGTGACAAGAAAGTGCAGCATCATCATGGCTTCCTCTTCTGCAGACTTGGTTCGACCCAAAATGGCTGTCCAGTTGCATTAGCTAATTGCACACTCCATTGTCTCTGTGCCACTTCGCACTTTTTTATCTGAGCAGCTGTGCTGATTCAATTCAGCCAGACGATCTAATTAGTTAATTCTACTGCGACTGTTAAGGTTTGACCTACCTATATCCATCAAAAGGATATCTAAGATTATTGACTAGGTCATTACGAATCTTATAGATTCACAGATCAGTGATCCTCT
Source organism: Oplegnathus fasciatus (assembly GCA_003416845.1). NCBI lineage: Eukaryota > Metazoa > Chordata > Actinopteri > Centrarchiformes > Oplegnathidae > Oplegnathus > Oplegnathus fasciatus. Next base: position 861,847 of record NTHP01000104.1, read on the forward strand.
CCTCTTCTAACAAACATCCAACCGTTTTTGCTTGCATGCTACCACCATAGCCATTCCAAAAAATGATGCATCATGTTCTGGTTGGGCTTTATGCTGCATTTACGAATGGGAATGGGAACCCTCCTGTTATTCCGACTGGGGAGCCTTCATACATTATTCCAAGATGGTTACCTCCATTGTTAGCCTTAGTCACACCATGTAGTATAAGCCAAAATGAGCTATTTTTACCATGTTACATATATTTGGTAAAACAAACAATTAGTGTGTGGCTCCTTTTTTGATTAGCTGAATGAACTGTATCAGTGTTAATATTGAATTTTATTTAGATGTGACTGCCACTTTTTTTTTTGCCCATTCCACTGCTCATAATTATAGTCTGGACCATATGACATGAACACAGAATTAGCATGGATGTTAAAAAAACATATTCCCATATGCTAACAACTGAAATGCCACCCATCTACACTTTTATTTTACATATTATTGAGGCTGAGATATGTTGGTCAAATCCTTAAAAATGTAAAAAAACATTAAGTACAAATAATCTATTTGACTATGTGTTTCAGTTTTTGTTGTGGACCTGGTCAGTAATGACATTAGGCTTGCTGCACTATTAGCTCTAAGCTAATGAAATATCTATGACCACTGCTAGTGAAAAGCATTATTCGTATAAGCTATGGCTATGCTTTAGGTAGAATGCCAACTAGCCCAACTATTGTGAGTAGTTAGGCTACTATCCCTCAAAAAAATTCAGTGTTCCTTTCTAACTTAAATAGACAAAGACATGTGACTTTCAGGAATAGCTATAGTAGGACACCTAAAAGGCAGCCAAGCCAAAATGGAAGACCCACCATCGCCAACTTTTGCCTCCAAAGTAGCCTCGTCGGAAGTGGCATACTGAACACATTCACAGGTGTGTTGCCTGTACAGGTGGGCAGATACATTCAGGCAAGGATACACTGCTGGACTGTGGCCAGGTAGGGGGTGAGAGCCGCCCCCAGCATCTAGAAGCAGATGTTACCTCATGAATCCTTGCCCAGGAATCTGTGACTCATACCAAATCCTTCCTTCTGCTTAACAAAAATCCCTGAGAACTTGTGGAGGAATGAAATGGGGAAAGGGAAAGAACAAGGGGTGGTGGAGGGTAAATCAAGAAGTGCGTGACAGAGGAAGGGAAGGATGAAGGTGGGAAGGATTAGCGGATGGATGGATGGTAGATGAATAAGGTGGGTGGAGGAGTAAGTGCAGGAGTAAGCTCACCTTTTCAACCTACCCACTCTCTACTCCCTCAGTCTAGATAGAATGACAGGCTCCATCATAGGGGAAATATTTCAAAAGCACGGCTGAGTGAAGAGGCAAAACAGAAAATAAACAGGAACGATGGCAGAGGAATCAAAGCCTTGGACTGATTAAAGTGCTCCCAACATCCTGTCTGTCACTTAGCAGAGGAGGCCGGCTGCCTGTTAGGACAAGAGCCCTTTGTGGCTGTGAGTGTGCATACATTTGTGGTACTCGAGTGGTTTTATGTGTGTGTTGCAGTCAAGTGACTGCATGTGTGTTTCATCTCCCTGAAGCACCTTCCCCTTGTCTTTCTTTCTCTCGCTCTCTCTCACACACACAAACTCTCCAGTGAAAGCACATGTCTAAAACAAAGGTGAGTGTTGCCGATTGAGTGAGTCGATGTCTCATCAGTGAAATATGTCTGGCTCGGCCAGGACTGAGAGAGGGAGAGGGGCCCTTGGGTGCAAAAGTAGGGATCTATTCCCCTTCCCAGTGTTGTTACATTTCATTTCCCACCCACTCACTCCCTCTCCCTCTCATTTTCAACATGTAAAGTGCTGGAAGGCTCCCGGGATCTCTTTTTGCTTCTCCTCCCTCTGCAAAACCACATAACACACTCACGCATGCACTACTACACATTAACATACACATTTGCACATGTGTGATGCACACACACAGACACTCTCTGCTGCAAGCTGACTGGGGTTTAATCAACTTCATGTAACATTACATGTTAATTACCAAATCACACACCAATTAAATCTGCAATAACAAAAAAGTGCATTCTTGACATTTGTCATTTGAAGTATGTTCCCCCTTACAATCATAATGACCGTATAATAAAAAAAGCTTCATTCTACATTCAAGACAACACTAAATAATTATTCAAAAGACCCATTGATCTGAAATCCTAAAGAAAGACTTTGATTGTAATCTCTTTTAAATCTGTGAATTTGTTATTTTTACTAGAACACAGGGGTCATCAGAATAAAAGTTTACATAATTTAGTAGGCACATTAATTGCCGGAAGTTGTATGAGTCAATGTAATTCAAGTCTGCCATTCACTAACAGCAGCAACGGCTTCTAACACTCTTACTGTATACCAAATTAAAGAGTCCAAATACAGGTTATTTTAAGACTACTTTAAACCAGATGCTTATGCGTGGCCTTAATCTTCATATTAAGTGGTGGTCTTTCCTACTGAAGCTTGTGAAGAGCAAGTTTAGTTCAGCTACAGTTTTAGTTCTCTAAATGAAAGGCTCATCAAAATTTAAAGCAACTGCTGCTCCGGTTATTAACTGTGCAGAAATCTGAGTTTAATTCAGCACTTAAAAACATTTTTGACAGGGTCACAGTAACAATGTCACCTACTGGATTCACATTCAAATGATTTCAGGGAGGAAGCTAATGTGTTCAGTGATGCTTTCATGATACAGTGCAAAAATGACTAATGAATGTGTTTTTTTCCCCCATGGGATGATCACATGGACCCCCCCCCCACCCGGAAATAATCTACATAAGCAGAGGAATACTGGGAGTGTAGTAGGCATAGATGAGTTCAATGAAATATGTCCATTAAAAACTTGAGTATCAGTTCTTAACATTGTTGTGTAAGGTTGGGAGAAGAGTGCTGCTCAGAGGATCTGTGGTTGTGGTGAACCATGGTTGAGTAGGTGGCCAGGCAGCTTGAAAGATGGCTGACACCCAGCTCTTCCACACAGAAAAGCATATGTTTACAACTGTCAGCAACAATTGACAAAATCAGTTGCAGCAGTTAAACCTTTTATTAAACCAATCCTCATTATAGCCTACATTTTATTTCTCTTGAAATTGAACTACTTCCCCTTTTGCGTGGGACCTCCTTGAACTTCCTAAAGGGCCACATATGGTCCTCAGACCTGAGGCTGGGAACCACTGGTATACCTGGGTCACTAACAAGTAACAAGTGAAACGTTTGTTTGCCAGAGGAAACGTCTATCATACCATGACGTCAACCTAATGATGGCAGAGATGTAAAAGAAGATGGTAATTATGGTTCATTTTGTTGATGAAAATGCATTTGACATTTAGGGTCCAATTTCCTACAAGTGAAAAATAAGAGGGTATGGGTCTAATTGGTGTGCTGCACTGTGGTAAATGTCACCCTTCAGACATACATGCAGTCAGATAAGTTCCTCTGAGTAATAAAAGCTGGTTGTTTACCTGTACAATGTCTCCCCCCTGAGGCTGAAAACTGTGAAAAAACCCCGTCACAGCCGCACATGTATACTTAAATTGAATGTAAGCCTATATTTCATATGCACAATTGCCATTATCTCATTTCATACCAGCTTATTTTGTTTCATGTCTTGTGCAGAAGCTCAATGCCATTTTGTATGTACACTTCTTGCATGCTTGTAATACTTGAACAAGTTTATTTTGTTATGGTCACATTCTCAGTATATATAATGAATGTCGACAGGCATAATAGTTTCAATTCAAATTAATCTTTTACATCTTTTTTAATCCTTTACACTGGACAGATTCCAGTAACTGAACCAGGTAACTGCAAATATCTGTAGAATTTCTGGCCTTTCTATTACTGTTGCACACTGGACATTACAGTTTTGTTATTTCTATATTCATTTAATTTTTATAATAGTCTAATTTTTTTAGTAGACTCACACTAAAAAAATATGTAAGCTCCCAAGATATATTTTATTATATTTTATGGATGACAATCACTGAAGACAGCAAACTAAAAACTGCATTGTTCAAAATGAGTAATTTCTCATTCATGTGACAATTTGACTTGGACTTTATGTTAATTCACTGTGACTCAGTTTGTTGCACTGCCTCTGCAGTCTGCTTTATGTTGGATGTGATCCCTATGGGAATGATCTCATCTCATCTCATCCTATGCACACTAAGAATAATACAGTGAAGAACTCTTTGATGCAAAAGAAACTTTCTGATCTAGTACTACTTTATCTATATTATAGATAAAGAAGTACTAGCAGGGCAGAATTAACCTGCCTAAATAAGCTGCTGGGCTCCAGTTAACCCCCTATTCTTCCTACTCCCTATGCAACGTGCACAGTAGACCAATGATGGAATATTAGATGGTTGTCTGTGTTAGAAATGTGCAACATATAAAGACAAAACTAAAATTATTATTAAAACTAGAGTTTGTAAGGGCCTCAAGATGAGGTAACAAAGCAGGACCCACCGTAAGCCCCTTATCTTGCCAGTTAATATTGTGCTTTAATAGTGCACATTCCCAAACAAAATTTAGCAGAAACCAGTTGCCACATGATAAGCCTGGGGCTAATATGGCCCCTGGAGTTCTGGTACTCTGGGGAAGTTGCCAAATTTGCCCCTTTGGTAATCCAGCCTTGATAGACCCTTTTCACAGCAGACATTTTGACATGTGTTAAATATATATAAGATGTATGTATACTGTACACACAGCACATAACATAAATAATGGCTCTTTTGCATTTAAGTGTCTCAGAAAGCCATGTCAGTGAGCCAGTGGAACACCAGAATGGAGTGCAGCTATCATTAATGTTATTAATGTGCATTTCATAATATGACAAGTCTGTCTGCCTGAAAAGGCTCCATTAGCAATGACACTTTCAGGTGGTGTGAACGCAACTCATTCATAAACATTATGCGAGTAAAAAGTACAATATTTCTCTTTGGAAATATAATGCTTTTATCACTGTCTGGAACGTAGAGGGATAAAGTATGAAGTCTTACAAATACAAATGTTCAAGTAAAGCGTCAGAATCTCAAAACTGTAACGTTACTCAAGGACACCTGCGCTGCATGCGCACAGCTCTGCGCAGGCTACTCAACGCAACTCAGCGCTTGTGAAGTTTGCTGTATGTGCCCTGCTGGAGACGGTCCAACTCAACATAGCGATACCATAGCTAGCTAACATTGCCCCATGCTAGCCAGAGAGTCGTACAATGAGAGATATTCTGCAAGAGCCGAATAGCAATTAAGTGGCCGACATATAAGTATAAACACGTAAGTGGTACAAAGCGACTTTACTATTTCGCTAACGGTTTGCTACATTAGATAGCTTAACGTTAGCACTAGCTAACATTAGCTAAACAAAACCAGCATGATCCACTCATGAGGTTCTGAAGTAGCCTGTACCTGATATATACCACTTGGACGTGACAGTTTTGTATTAGTGGTGTAGAGGATGCTATCTTTCTAGCTCAGTGTAATGTCTCTGTTTGCTATGGGGCCAGGTTTTCAATTTGTTTCACTACGTTAGCTAACCAGATACGTTAGCTAGCTATAATGTCAGTTAGCTAGTTTAGAACAACATATGTAAACAACTCAGGAGAAATGTTCTTTCTTTCCAAATATGGTGTTCATACTTTTTCTTTGTTGCATCTGTTTTGATAGCCCAGAACGTTAGAGTTGGTGAAAGCATCTCCATTTTATTTGTCTCTTTGCAGATTAGGCCATCCAAATGGTGATCATGTCAGGCACAGCCACTGTGCTGCAACAGTTTGTCAGTGGGCTGAAGAGTCGAAATGAAGACACCAGAGCAAAATCTGCCAAAGATCTGCAGCACTATGTGACTACAGAGCTCAGAGAGGTAACAGCAAAAATGAACGTGGACGTAATAGATACCTGCCATGAGGATATCATTCCAATATACTGTGTACTGAATGAGTATTGTTGCCCTCAAGAGCTGTAGAGCGATCAGTTGTTTACACTGCTGCAGGAGTGGATATGAATCCACATTTCATTTTATAGTTATAAATATTATAGAACATGTGCAGGGATCTTAAGAAATGTTTTTCCTGTTGCAGAGATTGTAGACTTTTTAGACACCTAGTTGCAGTCACTCATTTTGCCTTTCCTACTTACTGGTTTTTGTGATACTGGTTTTGTGCCTTCCACAGTTAAGCCAAGATGAAGCCACTACATTCTACGATGAGTTAAACCACCACATATTTGAGCTGGTATCCAGCTCTGATGTGAATGAGAAGAAAGGAGGGATTCTGGCCATTGGTAAGCCATAAACGTTGACATGCCAAATTTTGAAGCTACTTTCAACTTTGTTTTTTTTTACTAAAGGTCTGGTGGAATTAGCTTGAGATAAGTTACTTCCCTGGATGTATGTCACGTTAAAATGTCTTTAATATTATATACGGTGTATGTGTGAAACAGTATATTACTATTACTCAATAATTTGTTCCAGTGAGTCTGATTGGCGTCGAGGGAGGCAATGCCACCAGGATCAGCCGCTTTGCCAACTACCTGCGCAACTTGCTCCCCTCCAGCGACCCTGTGGTGATGGAGATGGCCTCTAAAGCCATGGGCCACCTGTCTATGGCAGGGGACACCTTTACTGCTGAGTATGTGGAGTTTGAAGTGAAGAGGGCCCTGGAGTGGCTGGGAGCAGACAGAAATGAAGGCAGACGCCATGCTGCAGTAAGTGACTGGCGGACAGCAGGGACTGTGTTGTTTGTTGTTGAAATACCACCATTTCTTGGTGGTGTTTATGTGTGGTGGAGATGAGGGCAAAGGACACAATGACTCAGGATTTTTCTGTATTACTTCATAAAGCAGCCCAGCTAACAAACTCACACTAAGTAATACGATATGGATGTGCTTGAGCTTCTGTGACACACATGCACTCTGGCCTTGTTTGTCTTATCTGAAATTGTTTTTCTGATGTAATGAGGAGTCTCTTATTAAAACACTGAGCACAGGGGAAATAATGCTAAAATAGAAACACTGATCAAATCAAATGTATGTTTTTTTATGATGAATTTCGAGTTTTGGCACTTTTCAAATATCTGGAATTAGTTTTCCGACGATACAAGAATGACTGTCAGGATCTGGCCCCCTCTGACAGCTATCTATGCTGACTCTGTGCAGACATCAGCAGGACGAATGAAAACATCTGAGGCCACCAAAATAATTGCATGAATCCTATTATTAACTGCCGAGTGACGTCTGAAAGCACAGTATTGACGTGTATTTACACTGTCAAGAAGTAAAACCAAGAAAGACAAGCATTGACCAGCTACAAAACGATTTTCTGTTTTTTTCCAGGTGTTGGTGTTGAGGGAGCTGGCTGTGAGCGCACCCACCTTCTTCTTTCAGCAAGTGCAGCCCTTCTTTGACAACATCTTTTATGCAGTATGGGACCCCAAGCAGGCCATCCGAGAAGGGGCTGTATCTGCACTGCGAGCCTGTCTCATCCTCACCACACAGAGGGAAACCAAGGAAATGCAGAAACCACAGTGGTACAAAGTAAGATATTCCACTGTGTCGTGGGAAATCACATGTTTTGTTCTTAAAGAAGTATCTGCCCTCAGTACATGTTATATTTGCCAGGGGAAAACCTATGTCTCTGTAATAGGCAACATGAGTGTTTATCTTTCCTGTAACAGCAAACCTTTGAGGAGGCAGAGAAAGGCTTCGATGAGACTTTGGCCAAAGAGAAAGGGATGAATCGTGATGACAGGGTCCACGGTGCTCTTCTGATCCTGAATGAACTGGTTCGCATCAGCAGCATGGAGGGAGAGGTAAGGGCTGAATTTGCTGTGGAAACATTCTCACATCCACAAGCAAAACATTCCTCTCACTGTCTTGTCTCTATGACAGCGCATGCGTGAGGAGATGGAGGAGATCACGCAGCAGCAGCTGGTCCATGATAAGTACTGCAAGGAGCTGATGGGATTTGGAACCAAGCCCCGCCACATCACACCCTTTACTAGCTTCCAGTCGGTGCAGCCACAGCAGTCCAATGCCCTCCTGGGTCTGCTGGGCTACAGCACGCCGCAGGGCTTCCTCACCTTTGGAGCCGCACCGGTACCTGCCAAGAGCTCACTGGTGGAGAGTCGATACTGCCGTGAGCTGATGGAGGAGCGATTTGACCAGGTATATTTTATAAGAAGATTGTTAAACTGTTAAAGCTGTGATAGAAGGATGGTGGAATCTGTTTACCGCTTTGCCCCAGCCACTCTTCTCCACCATGTGTCACTAGCTTGTGTTTTTGTAAAGCTCAGTCAAAATTGATTTTCACTCCAAAATGAGGGCTAGGGCGAGTTGGTTTTGGGTGTAGGGTAGCCCTGCAATAAATTATGCTCTTTAAGCTTGATGTTTAGTGTTCAGTTTTTGTTTGGACTGCCAGAGAGGTGTTTGGTATGTTTAAGACTATAGTGTATGGTGTTTTTATATTGGAATGGATCACATTATAAAGTACTGTTATTTTGTTCACTTCTAATATCTGTTATGATATTGATATGACATGAATATCTTAGACTTAGTCTGTGACTGAATAATTGCTTCAACAGTGCTGACTGTTGATTTTGATAACTTTCAGCCCACTCTCTCCTCCGCCGTTCGATTGCATTCACATCACAACACCGCTGTTGCTTGAAGTGCAGTGGTTGCCAGTTCCCAGTGAGCTAACGTTAGCGTAAGCTAGCTAGCAAACCTTAGCTTTTTTCTTACTGGTCAAGAAGGAAAGTGGCGACCTTGGCGTGGCTTTTCAACTCCAACGAGCAAAAGCTGAACCAATGTTCACCCTGGTGTTGCTCCTCCTTTTGTCGCTGAGCATTTGGGATTGTTACAGGAGTGAAGCCGGGCGCTTACCGTAAAACTCTTTCCGTTTTTTCCACACTAACTGGCAACTACTAAGATTCCTGCCCGCTGATGACACAGAGATACCACGTGATACCAACGACGTTATATTATTGGCTCACAAGCCGTGTTAGAAACAGAAACCAAATGTCACACAGAGATAAACAAAACATTCTTTTTGGACCCGTCAAAATTTTTAGAATGATTAATTCACAATCATAATATTTTTTTTCAGGAACAGCCATACTTTGATTCAGCACTTTTCTAAAAGCTCCGTGGATGTATTATTTTAAAAACAGTTATTTGTCTACATAAAAATGTTATCAGTATCACCTTTAAATTTCACTCTCTGGCCCTCGCTTTAGTCTTGGAACCAGCACTCTGTTTTGGTTGTCAGTACAGGCTGCTTTTAGCCTTAGATTACCTACTTAAAGGTATAATGACTAGGATTTTCCTAAAAAACAATGTATAGACTCATATAAAAATAGTCCCTCTTAATGATCACTTATGACCCACTAGAAGTGTGTGACGGTGTCTGTATCTGCAGAGACCCCGCCTTCTGCCTGTATTTTCTTCTTTTGCTGTGTTCGGGACGTTTCTGAGCGTCAACCTCTGGGCAGTGGTGTGTAGCTCCCAGCCAATAATAGCACGTGGGGTGTGAGGTGCGGGACTTTATAAAAATGTAGCGACCAATTGCCAGATCTTAAGCACGTAGGACCACCAGAAGCGTGTGCACATTGAGCCGGGAGGAGGGGCCAACTTTGAATGTTGTGTTTCAAACAGCGACCGACAAATCCTACTCGTTACACCTTTAATGCAAAGATCATCTGTGAGTGTGAAAAAAGTAGTCTAAAGTATCTTTGACAGTTTCATCTACTCAGTAGTCCATGGAGATGGCCAAGTACAAACTGATTTGTAGGACTAGCAAGCTGCAAGTTATTTTACCATCAAAAGTCACATTTTGAATAGAAATATCATTTTTGACAATCAAGAAGTTGAAACTCAGATTTTATGTTCGAAATAATGCATAGCTCCCACAACATTGCAGCAGACTCATGAACAGATTTAACAAGTATGTCACAAGGACAACAACACAAGACCAGTGCTGTTTTGAGCAACAGATAAATCATAGTTGACACAAGCTTTTATAATGTGCTTTGTCCAGGTGTGTCGTTGGGTGCTAAAATACAAGACCAGTAAAAACCCTCTGATCCAGATGACCATCCTCAACCTGCTTCCACGCCTGGCTGCCTTCCAGCCACATACCTTTACAGGTGGGACTAGTTAATGTTTGAATGTAATCCCGGATCCAGTTGAATCCATCTTTTATGCAGTAACATGCAGCCATGTATTCTTTCCCATCACTATATCAACTGGGCTTTTTTGTGGTTATGGACAAGAAATGTAAAGAGATCATGACCAATACTTTTTCATCTCCGCTGCTCTGTATTGAATGGCCTTTGCTGTAATAAATTGCTTGTAGATTCTCCCAGTCAGTTGATTTATGTGTTGCAGCCTATACAAAGCCCTACATCTGGGTTTAACCATTTGCACTGTGGTTGTTCCATCCACTGTGCAGACCAGTACCTGTCAGACACTATGGGCTACCTGCTGGGCTGTCTGAAGAAGGAGAAGGAGAGGACGGCAGCTTTCCAGGCTCTGGGGCTGCTGGTAGTGGCAGTCAGGGCAGAAATCCAACCGTACCTTTCGAAGGTCCTTGAGATCATCAAGGCTGCCCTGCCACCCAAGGACTTTGCACATAAGTCAGTAATTAAAAACATGACATTGGCCCTAACAGTTTGTAGTCTCTGTATACAGTAAATTCGATTTCTTCATATTCAGATATTGATTGTCATTTATTATTATTTATGATTATTATTTATTATTATCATTGTTGCTTCTCATGTTTTTAAGAATCTTTCTAGTTTTGTAGTTTTTGGTAGTCCTATATTGGATGAGACCCTCAATCTCAATCTCCAAGGGCTAGTTTAATTTAGACTCTTAATAAAAAAAATGAAATGTAAGTCTAAAATCTATATTTTGGATAGTATCTCCTCTGTGGTAGTCCTGTTTAAAAACTGTTTCGGGATACTGTCTATGAAAGAAAAGGAGACTTACCATTAATGTGTGTTTGTTCACTCTCCGATCTCGTGTGCAGGAGACAGAAGACCATGCAGGTGGACGCCACAGTGTTTACCTGTATCAGCATGCTTTCCAGAGCCATGGGTCCCAGCATCCAACCAGACATCAAGGAGCTGCTGGAGCCTATGCTGGCTGTGGGCCTCAGGTGGGGCGCAATGGCTTCACCACTATGCTAAATAATCCAACTAACAAGGTTTTAGCATTGCCTGGATTGGATTGTTGGTCTTTGTTTATACAAGTAGCAGGGTTTAAACCCAGAGTTTGACTTACATGGCTTTTACAATTATTTTTAATGTTATATTAAACACACCACAACAAACTTCTTTGTCCTCATCTAAAGATGACAACGATAATGATATTGGGTTGTTTGTCCATTGTGTCCTGGTCATCTAGTCCTGCATTGACAGCGGTGCTGTATGACCTGAGCCGTCAAATCCCCCAGTTGAAGAAGGACATCCAGGACGGTCTGCTGAAGATGCTTTCCCTGGTGTTGATGCACAAGCCGCTGCGTCACCCCGGCATGCCCAAAGGCCTGGCTCACCAGCTGGCCTCACCAAGCCTCACAAACATCCCTGAGGCCAGTGATGTAGGCAGTATCACGCTGGCCCTACGCACACTAGGAAGCTTTGAGTTTGAAGGCAAGAACCTTGCAAAAGACACAGCTGGAAATCTGGACTGTCATATTTTATTTTTAAGTTTATTTCTTAAGAAACACAGGGAGAGAAAATCCACAGAATGAAAAAACACCAGTTCTGACTCCCAGTTCATTGATCTTAAGTTTGGTTCTGTCAGTAGAGAAAAATATGATTTTCAAGTGTGGGTGGTGCAGCCCTAAAAATCATAAAGCATGAAAAGAAATAACTGACAGTGCCTGCACATTCAGTAAAATTGGAAAAAATGTTGTGATTTTAAATTGAAGCCATAAACCATCAGTTACAAGATTGGAACCACGGTGGGAGAGAGAGCACATGGTCTGTAAAAAATGATAAAGTGAACTGCAGAAATGGCTGGAGCGGTTGTGTTGATGGGTGTGTCCGGCTGTTCTCTGGACTGGACCCATAGAGCTTTAGACAGAATACCACTGAATCAAAATACTGTATAGTTCTATACACTTGGACTTGTCTATTGTTTTGAACTAATTGCGTTATTGCCTTACATTTTTCGGTAAGGAATGTTATTGAAGAAGTTTTAGCTAAAGGAAATTGAAACAAATTTATAAACAGATACTGTGTTTTTGTTCACTGCAGTGGCTGTCAACACCATACGTATATTTGCAGTGCAGTTCCAAATTTGAAAAACAAAGAAGGAATAAAATAACATGTATTATCCATGTTTTACTCTGCAAATGCAGTATGGTGCATGCAGCAGCCAGGGGTGATACAATTACTTCTCAAAGTCTTTATTGTCTTCTTGTAGTAGACAGTAGTGCAAAAACAAGCTGGGCTCACACTGCACAAGTGAACAGGTGTTGTTATGGGTGATGGAATATTTCTATCTGTTCTTTTAAATACAAGTTGTTGACCAACTCGCACTGCAACACTGCAGCACACCACCAGACGTCTTCAGAGTTTAGTTTTAAAATCCCAGACAGTTTAAAATAAGCCAAATGGTCCTGTCCGGATAAAGGGGAAAGAGTCCTCAAGCTAATTGTGTGTTCACAAAAGCAGAGACACAAAACAGGATGAAGCAAGTCATTGTTAATTGAAGCTGTACACATGCATAAAAAAATGCAAAACCACTCCTAACATGCTTTGTGGTATTACTGCCCTAACCTGCCTTAAACTACAGCTATCTAAAAAGTAGTTGTAATGCCAAATCTCCCTGTTTAGGTATTATTCTAACCCCTTCTTCTTTCTCCAGGACACTCCCTCACCCAGTTTGTGCGCCACTGTGCTGATCACTTCCTGAACAGTGAACACAAGGAAATCAGGATGGAGGCAGCTCGGACCTGCTCACGCTTGCTTACCCCCTCCATCCACCTGATCAGTGGCCATGTTGTCAGCCAGACTGCCGTGCAAGTTGTTGCAGATGTGCTCAGCAAGCTGCTAGTTGTTGGCATCACTGATCCAGGTAATGCATGAAAGAATGAAAAAGGGAGAGGAAAGGGGTAGTAGTACCATGTGGATTTATTGAGTATTGTTTGTTTTTAATATGATAATAATGTATCAAGGTTTTGCAAGAATCAGCATTTGATTATAAGAAATGTTGCATTTGTGGCTTGGGAATACACGCCTATTAACAGCTGACCCGTGATGATAAAGTCTGTCTGACTTTTTCTTGTCCCTGTTCTCCTACAGATCCAGACATTCGATACTGTGTGCTGGCATCTCTTGATGAGCGTTTTGATGCTCACCTCGCCCAGGCTGAGAACCTACAGGCGCTGTTTGTTGCACTGAACGATGAGGTGTTTGAGATCAGAGAGCTTGCGATCTGCACAATCGGACGCCTCAGCAGCATGAACCCTGCCTTTGTCATGCCCTTTTTACGCAAGATGCTCATCCAGGTAGGAGAGGCACAACAGATGGCACACAATGAGTAGTTGATGATTTGTTGTGTTGAAGGTTTTTTTTCCGTCACCCGATTTGGTACACTACACATACCCACAAAGGTCAGTGCCAGATGTTTAACAGCTGCAGTATAAGTGACATGTCTTATGCAGGCATGGCAATGAGCCAACATGGGCATGGGGAAAAAAAGCCTCCTTGGCTAAAAACCTGTCCCATCCAAATAATTTTAAATATTCTGTAATCACTTAAACAATCTCCACTTAGGGGCTTTTAATCAAATGAAAAATAGAGCATTTGTTTTTTTGATGTCACTACTTTTTAGCCATCCTTTTTGAAATTGAAAGGGTTCTTGAGTAATTGAATTCATGAAAACATCCTGTCCAAGACATTGATTATTCCTGTAAAAGGAGAGGATGTTAAATAAATTAAATAGATTTCTACCGTGATGCAAATCTACAGTAACAATACATGTTTGTTCTGCTTGAAACTTGTTGTCTGTTGTTTCAATTGAATACCTTTAGAGGGCAGCAAAGGCCACAGTATTATGCACAGCTTAATATTAGCTTTAACTCTGTTTTGAATTTTGTTGCAGATCTTAACAGAGTTGGAGCACAGTGGCGTCGGCCGGAACAAAGAGCAGAGTGCTCGTATGCTTGGTCACCTAGTCTCCAACGCCCCCCGCCTCATACGGCCATATATGGAGCCCATCCTAAAGGTACAACTGTGCTAGTTCTCCATTGTGAAGGTGTATGAGTGTTGAAGACTGAAGACTCTAAAAAAATGAAAAAAAATCCAGGGGTGTGGTGTTATAAAGACTTCAGCTGGCCAGTCGTCTGTAGCCTGCTTGTCATCTCTGCTTGAGGCTACCACCTCGAGGCTACATTAGCTGCTACTAGCATAACACACCCTCATTTCTGACCAAACTGTTGGTGATTAAGTTGCATTGTGAGTAAAGTAGATGCTGACGAAGAAGAATGCATGAAATAAAATGGTGATATCTCAGCTTCTGCTGCAATGATTTGATGCATTTTTGGTCCAACACGACTATGTTAGCCCAATGCTAAGTCATAGGAGGAGTCTATTACAATCTAATTTCCTGATCATTGAGTACTGGGGTTCAATGGGTTAATTGACCCTTTTATCTTTTACTCTTGCAGGCTCTCATCCTCAAGCTGAAAGACCCAGACCCCAACCCTGGAGTGGTCATTAGTGTCCTTGCGACCATTGGCGAGTTGGCTCAGGTAATGTTTCAATTCTTTGAACTTTTTTGATGGCAGTATTTGCATGTGTATCATATTGATTCTCTAGCTGCTGCTGATTGAAACCCAATAAATCTGAGCAGAATTGTTTGCTCTGTGCACATTATTAAATTTTTTGAGTCACTCACTTTAACAGTTTTATTGCAAGCAATCTGAGCTTGTCCTTTTCTGAGGTCGAAAGTACAGGGTAGAGCCCCCACCCATGGATGTGTGCCTTGCTCCCCTCTGTCCAGTTGGTTCGGTGGTCCCCACAGAGGAGTCAGGAAAGCACAGTAAAAGGCAGACAGACTCTGCAGTTCAGACAGAGTGCAGGAGATGCTCAGGTAGACCAAGTGTTCATGGTTGAGTCAGTGCAGGAAGAGGCAGAAGCCCAGCTGCTCAGGATCCGGCACAGGAAGAAACAAGAAAATGTAGGGAATATAGACAAGAGCCATTTAATGCTATGTCAATTTGCATGCTTTAAAAAAACAAACAACAAAAAAAAAGATGTGTATAAGCTTAAAGTCCCTATGTGTAGAATTAGAAATTTTCAGATTTTGGCAAGTTGTAGTGGTAGTATCAAAAAAGACACAGAGATGAATGGACTGGGAGCAACACATAGACAGCACTAATTTTCACAAACCAATAAAAGCTTGTCAATAATTTGACTAATGCTTTAATAACATCAAAATTCTACACATAAGGGCTATAGTTAAATATAGTCAGATTGAAACTGGTTTGAGATCACATGTCATTTTAACGTAAAAAGTAAATATTCAATCCCTTTTAGATTTTAGAACATCTTAGTGACAGGAAATTGGACAGATTGTGAGATTTCCTCATTTTTGATTGGTCCTCCTGTGCCTACCCTGTCAGGTGAGTGGCTTGGAGATGAGGAAGTGGATGGACGAGCTTTTTCCAATCATCATGGACATGCTGCAGGACTCCTCCTCATTGGCCAAACGACAGGTACGTCAAGAAAATTAGTATGTGCTTCATCTGGTTCTAATATGTTTTTCTCATTTCTCCTCAGCACTCCAAGTTCTGAAGAATATTTATTTCTTGGGTACAGTAAATACACGTCTACTTCAGTAAACATAACTGGATATAATTTCTGGAAACATTTAAAGTCACTCGGAAAGCATTTTGAGAGCACTGTGCTTCTGGTATTTCCTGTTTAAATAGGATTGTATGCCCGGACAGGGAGGGGTCATTCAAAAGTATTAACAAGTGGCTTTTCAATAAGGGACTGAAAAGTAGTTTGAATTGACGGCAGGGGCAGACAAACTGCATTAGTGGTTGGAATTTTTATTTACACCTGTTAATAAAGAATAAGATAAACAATAAGAACACAGCAAAATCGAAATTAAGTAGCTTTTGAGGTAATATGTTTTAAACAGGTACATTACAAGGACTGTTAGGTAACAATGTCAAGAAATTTCATCCCAAACATTATGATTTGTGCTTCTCTATCAGTGGCATTGTTCAAAGAGAATCTCCCTTTGATCCTCCACCAGGTGGCGCTGTGGACACTGGGCCAGCAGGTGGCTAGTACAGGTTATGTGGTGGAGCCCTACCGCAAGTACCCTTCCCTTCTGGAGGTGCTGCTCAACTTCCTGAAGACGGAACAAAACCAGGGAATCAGGAGAGAGGTATGCATGGGCGCCTCCATCTTGGCTCCTAACCCTTCGTTTTCCCCACAGTTTTGTTAATAGCAATGTCAACCCAACTCTGTCGTTCAGTGACTCATTGTGAGACCAGAAACCCTACCTGTCGACATATGCTAAACAAATGAAGGTCTATTTAGATGTATTGACTTTGACTGGTGAATTATAATCACACGAGTACATACAGTATGAGGCTATGCACATTTTCCATGGTTATATGGAACTTTTTCCTAAGTCTTGAGCTGTGATGTAAGTGATAATTGTTTCTTCCCTCGCCTATTACATTACGTGGGTCTCATAGAGTGCATTGTCACAGTGTATGGTGTGTAGTAGTTGTGCTCTTAGTTTAGGTTGACTATTTACTCTGTGCCATGCTCCTTGAAGGAACAAACTACAAACTTTTTACAGCTAGCATTTAAGTCAAGTGTTTGCTACCAAAAAGACTGATTTTGTGTCACTTTAAACAAATTTTAGTCGCTTACTTTTGTATGTTGTAATTTTTTATTAAAGGAATACCCCACAGAAAATTCATCTTTTGAATATCAAATACTTTCTGCTCCTTCTGCTCAAGTCCTTTGCAGAGGACAGCAGCTGTGGTCAGCTTGGATTTACAGTACTTACTACAGATTCCAGTGGGGAAGACACAGAAAAAAAGTATCATAACATTCATGGAGGCTTCTCAAACCAGTCATGCAATATACTCCACATCTCTGTTGTTGATGTGCATTTTCATTATGTTCCAAATAGGAGATTGCACTTCGCAACTGTTTTGAAAAATGGCTCTTTTTTATGCTTAGACCATGATCATAGGTATATTTCTAAACGGTGGTAGTCAAGTCAAAGTCAAGTCCAAAAGCCTTAATGAAGATTTCTGTACAATTAGACTCCAGTGGAGGACAAACATAATTCAGTGGAAGACTGCTAACTGTGTGTGTGCTGTGTGTCTCCAACAGGCCATCCGTGTACTGGGTCTTCTCGGAGCTCTGGACCCCTACAAGCACAAGGTGAACATCGGCATGATTGACCAGTCACGAGACGCCTCCGCCGTCAGTCTCTCTGAGTCCAAGTCCAGTCAGGACTCAGGTAGGCCTTTAATCACTTTTACTCATCACAGTTTTGGGAACAATTTTGGTTGTATTTTTTCACCAGTGAGAAAAATGGGTTAGTTAAATTTTTATTTGCGGTCTTCAAAGTTACAGCAGTATTATATTCTCAGTGCAACAGCTGGAAAATCTCTAAATCAACATGAACGTTTTTTAAATCTCACTGTGTGGGTCATAATGGAATTTGTGATGATTCTTCAGTCAGAGTTTTTTTTTTTCACGTTTTATAGCCATTATAGTTCTCATATGATATTGTAATAATAATAATAAAGAAGAAGTAAAAGAAGTTTTCAATAAGGCAAGGAGGATATACTGTATTAGCCCCTCTGACACCCTTTTAACGCTGAACCTCTCTCAAACCATCTGTTGAGTTGGTCAAATGTGTTTGGACACATTAAGAACATATAGGGTGTCTCTACATATCTATAAGCAATCAGACCCAACCAGGAAGTGCTCACATTTGGTAGCAAGCAGCCTAAACAGTAACACACTTTGATGGACTGTTAGGTAACTTATTGGAACAAACGGCTCCAGTTTTAAAGGTCACAACTTATGAAGTGGCAGTTTAGAAGATGCATGTAAATGTCATTCAGAAAAGACATCTGAGATGTAAAACAAGGCATTTGCAGCTGGTTATAATTTTCTTCATCAGTTCTTCTGTGGTGTTTGGATTAATAAAATGCCAGCTAAAAATTGGATTGCATCCATTTTTTTCATACTCATGAATAATTTAGTAATGCAAAACAGCTGATGTGAAAAGGAAAGAGGGTCATAGATTATAAATTTCATTAAGCAGCTGTTCGTAGTGATATAAGATGTTTTATGCTTCACTGAATTGAATAATATTTAATATATTAATATTAAACAATTTTTGCCGGTGTGATCTTTACACACGGTTGCATGTTTAAACATGAATGCACATGCAGAATCCTCTCCATTAGTTACGAGTCAGTGCTGTGGAGAGAGCTGTGAGTAAAACACACCTTTACAATCTTTCTTTGGTCAGAATATGATCACGCTAGAGAGAAAAACTGATTTCATCTTCAATTATTTGAATTGCTGAATCTGGCTCACATGAAAACCAATGAAATTCTGTCTGGCCAAAACACTGATGATTATCCTTTACTGCTAGGCTGTTTTACATTTCATAAATCTACAGCTCATTAAAAATAGTGAAGTGATATGTCTCCACAATTGAGACAAAACACAATTTTTTGGGGTCTTGCCCCTGCATTTAAAAAGTCAACAGCAATTATGGCTTTGGGTTTCCAATTTGTTGGAACCTTTGTTCTTTGGGATCTAATTTCTGACTTTTATCTGACACTCAACTAAATCTCTTCCAGAATGATGGTCTGCCAGTTCAGAGGGCAATGTAACCGTTACAACTGGAGTGAGCCGTTTTAGAGTGTAGATATTTAATTTGAGGTGACCCACTTTAGACAGACATCTCTTCAGGCATCTGTTTAATAGATACTAATAATTGTGAATTATTTATATCACAGTTTTATGTGTGAGAATTGATTACTGAAGCAGTCCGTATAAGCTTAAATGTATAACCATATCAGCTGAATAATTCATCGTCCTATCACGCATTTATGGAGAATATTTTTTTATTGCTGTCTAACTCTGCTGTCTGATTTGTCAGTATGAGAACAAAGCATGAGCTGTATGTGACAGAACGGAACCCTTGAGGCATTGTCTTACCTTGGCAATATCTCTATAGAAAGATAAAAGTATGCCATTACCAGCTTAGTTATACCAGGTTACACATCTGGGTCATATTCTTTTCCACCAATCTTCTTCCTCCCCTGCTGCACTGACTTTCACCCACTAGATTAAGACACTGATGGCTAAAAACACTGAAGTCAGGTTGTTTTAGCTCGTAATGTAAGCAAGGGTATTCATAAGAAGCAGAGAGAGTCTTAAGCTAGGAGCCCAACTGGCTGCGTTTTTCTTCACAGTATGAAAACAATAACAGACTGATGATTTTGCAGTTTTTGGAGCCTTATTAGTAGAGGGGTAAAAACAGAGATCCTGAGAATGGCACTTATGGAAAGGCCATAAAAACATTAGGATTCATCCTCTGTTGGCTGTGATTAACCATAGACACGGTAATTCAGGAGGTTTTGACATTCCCAATTATGGATGGAAAATTTTGACCTCATGCTGAAAGGTCATGCTGTCACTTAAAGGCCGGCATCCTCCGGAGATCTTGAAAATTCATAACAATAAGTAAAAATTCTCATATATTTTTTGTCATGTACATTGTGTATGGAGAATGCAGCTCTCCACTTGTCTGATCCAGTCATGTGTCTCAGAAGGTGACCTCGGACAATATCGTATTGTAATAGTTTTACCAGTCTGTTCTCCAACTAAATGGACTGTAACCAGAATTGGAGGCTGTATATATGTTGGCAGATTTGTCAGGGTCAGTGTCTGGAGCACTAGCAATATTTGACAGCATGTATTTTGTTATGTGGGAGGTTATTGGCTCAGCCCGTCTCCTCACCTGACTTCAAACAAGACCAATCACGTCACTACTGAACATCAGGGTCATAAAACTGATGAAATGGTGCATATTCCTTCTTAGTAAGTTTTTGTATTTACATCTGTTATTATGGCCAGGAAACAGTTCAGTTTTTTTCCCCTACACAGCTGAAGCCTGAATTACTACAGTACTGCTACCTCACTTAGCTACATTGATGCCTGTTTTTAGGCTGTAAAGATACAGATGTGTAGCCATCTATCATCGTCCTTAATCTAGACTTGGTGAAGGCCAGAATAATAAAAGGTCCAACAGCAAAGCTACCCTCTTTAGCTTGCAAGCTCTGTGCCAATCTGTTATGTCTACAGTCAAGAGTTTTAAGGGAGACAACTGGAGCAGCTGAAACTGTACTCCTGCAGAAGGCCAGTGAAATGCTGAATACCAGACGTCTGTAGTCTCAGATGCCTTGTGAAACTCAATAGCTCTGCATAGATAAATGGACAGACTGACCCCATTTGCATTGCCTGTCACAAACAGCATTAATAAAAGTACTTATTTAAAAAAGACATATGCATTGTAAATGTTAAAAAGACCACCACTGTCCACCACTGCTTTGGTTATTTTAAGACATACAAAAAATTGTGCTCTCTAATTCTGGACCCGACTGCCAAAACCCTCATGTGGCTCCTCAGATTCTCCCAAACTTGAAGGTGATTCTGAAATGGCTTATTACAGATGGCAGCAATCACATGAATATCCTAACTTTTAGGCTAGAAGTGAGAGTCACTGGCTGTTGAGACCAAAAATGGCACTGTTTTAAAACTGGTGGGTGTGCTGCTTTAGGTACTCATGAGAAGATTTGTTTGAGTTGCACATACTGTATATCCATGAGTTTGAAGGTTTATCAGACACCAAAATGCTCCACAGCTTTTTAAAATACTATGGGACAGGATTTTAATAACTCATAATCATCTTCTCTTCTGTTTTGATGATTGTAAGGCGAACAGAAGTATTAGTCTTAATGTTCCACTATCAGGAATGTGAGCTTGTACATATTTGATTGGCCAAGGCAGTGCGTTGACAGATGATGTTGCATTGTGTTGTGCCAAAAGTTGGCCCAGCTTCAACTTTTTTAGCTCAATAACCTGCATGTTTTTTGCTGGAGCCCTCTGCGTCAGGTTCCCCACTATGCCAATGCAGCAGTCTCATTTAATTAAATGAGGGGGTTAATGTGAACCTAGCCTTCGTCCTGCGATTAAAGTAAATTTAGTGTAGCATAGAACATGTTTGATCATGTATTTCTCTGTTACCTTGTTTATAATGTTCATGCATATGCTGTGCTCAGTGTAATTAAATTTGTGCTCAGGCATGTATCAGACCGAAACTTATATAACCGTGTGAACCCATATCATCGTCCATTACCTCATAATGCTAAAACAAGAATGAAAGTAGCCCAAAAGAGAAACAGTACTATGTTTATGTTGGCAAACAAAGTTATTTTTCCATCGTGGTTCTTGGGGTTTAAACAAGACTAAGCACAGAGGGAGTAGTCATCAACTACTGCAATCAAGCATCAGCTTATAAAAAAAAAAATCCTTGTTTGATTTGTTGTCCAATGCTATAATCCATGTCGGTGCCAGAACTGACAAGTGGCCAGCAGCAACAAGCCAACAATATCAGCTCTCCTTTCCCATCAGTCTATTATTGTTGTCAAACTTTATAGCCAGCACCAGGAAGCACTTTCAGCTGTATTTAGTGTGAAGGAGGAGGTGTTGATTTGGATTGTAAGGTGGGGTGTCTGGGATGCCATAAATCACCGTTGATATACTCAAACTTACACACTGGAGAATTATTGCCTGCCTAATGGTTTTTGAGTGTCATGACGGCATCGCCGTCTGTCCTGCATAGTCACAAGGGTTGGGCTGATGAAGTTATAGTTGGAATTGGATTTATAGTCATAAATTAAGCTCCAATACTCGTGATGGTAAGATCACATTTGGAAAAGCCAGAAGTAGTTTATATGGACAGCTTTTATTCTTAAGAGTCGAACTGGAAGTGTTCTTTTACTGTCTGACTGACTTATTGCTGCTGACTGACACAAGTGCTGGCTTCACATAGTAAGTTAAAGGCACGATCTGTGATCCAAAATAAAGTTTTTCCCCACTACCAAAAGTCAAACCACTAGTTTTTTTTTAATACAGGGCTGACACTAGACAGTAACTACATTTAAGTTGTTATTGTTTTCTAAGCCAGTTAAAGGTTGGTTTGCATCTCTAATATAGCAAGAAAACCGCCCTGTGTTTTCTATTATTATCAGTTGAGAAAAACTGCAGACTTCCATCAAACAAAGTGCAGATATTCCATCTGTGACTAAGTTATTTATGTTATTATTTCTCAAATGTGTATGGTGGGAAAAATACAGATTTGGCTTCTAATCAAGGACGTTGAGCAGTCCTTGTCAACTTGTATTACCACCAGAAGCTTCCCTCAGATGAATGTATCATTTAAAAATCAGACCAGAGCATGATGGCTTGTGGAATACTGAGAATACTGAGAAATTTGGAGGAAACCCTTGGAACAGGCATTCTTGAGCTGTTACTGTGTATTTTGTTGTGTAATGTGGATTTCGAAGAAAACAGCTCCTAAATTAGGACACAGCTTATGCATATTGTGATACTGTGAAACACTGGCGATCTGTTTAGGGTGTACCCTGCTGCCATCCAATGCATGCTGGGCTAGACTCTGTGGACGGACAACATATTTCTTAGTCTGATCAGGACTGGGACGAGGCATGATTTCAAGATTCCAAATTATATACATTATGTTAGAAAATTATGAATTGAGGAGTTTTTTTTAACGTGTTAAAGTGTGCTGCTTGTTTCTGTTTGTGACTCTTAACAATGATTTTCTCAGTGTAAAGTGATTCCAGAAAAATATTGTCTCGACTTCTGGTTCATTGCACACCGTGCAACCATTTTTTCCTCCATGAGATGTTGCAGGTGTATGTTTAATTTGTGGCAAAAATTTAAGTGTGAAACCCTCCATTTTCTCTTTCTTACAGCGGACTACAGCACCAGTGAGATGTTGGTGAACATGGGCAACCTGCCCCTGGATGAATTTTATCCTGCCGTCGCAATCGTCACTCTGATGCGCATCTTGAGAGACCCTTCACTCTCCAACCATCATACTATGGTGGTCCAGGCTGTCACCTTTATCTTTAAGTCTCTTGGCCTCAAGTGTGTCCAATTCCTGCCCCAGGTCATGCCCACTTTCCTCAATGTCATCCGGGTCTGTGATGCCAGTATTCGAGAGGTAGGTATCTACAGAATAAGAGAAAAGAGGTGGTCTGGTTAATTTGTTATCTCTGGTTAATAATGTCAATTATTTTCAAAGCAGGTCTCTTACTCTTTTTCCTTTCTGTGCTCTTTTTGTTCTCCAGTTCCTCTTCCAGCAGATGGGCATGGTGGTGTGCTTTGTGAAGATCCACATCCGCCCCTACATGGACGACATCTTCACCCTCATCAGGGTGAGTAACTGTGTCAACACCCTCTCTCCCCAGCCCCTCTCATTTTCCTGTGAGTCAGGCAAACAGCTGCAAACTCTTAATTGCGTTCACTTGTGCTCTTCACTTTCCTCATTAGGGGTAATGTGTTCAGGGCCCCTGGATGAAGTCTGGCCCCGTGTCACACAGCAGAACACATCATATGTGGTGTGGTACTTAACTAACAAGATTAAAGAGGCTGTGAGACTGGAAGAATGAGAAAACCATGTTATTTGTATTAGGATAGTATTATTTTTACTCTCCCCTTTAGTTTGACTAATTGTTAACAATTGCACCTTCTAACAGCAGTACAGCTCTGATGCTTGTTTCCACTCACGTTGTCCAATTCATTCTCTAGAGAAAACTGGTAAGGAGTCCTGACATTCACCCTTATCACATGATGTGGAACAACTGCTAAAGCCATAGCCCTTGCACAAACACACTTGTCTAGCACATAATCACATAGCAAGGCACAAAATATCATATGACTCTCCTTTTATCGGAATCTTGGTAACACTATTACCAACACTTTTGCAATGACGGTAACTCCTCATGGAGAAAAGTATTTGAGAGAACTGGACCACTGCGCCTCGAGTCCCCCTGAGTTAATAAATGGCGAGTGAAACAAAGAATCTATTCATTTTTGCCTCAGCTCAGCTCCTGCATCCAGATGAGGGGGCTGGAATAGCCATTCAGGATGTACACTCACTTGCTCTCTAGTCAGCTGCCACAGGCTGGGAAAGCAGGAAGTTGGGGGCTGCTTGAGACCTCTGGTCACTGACAAAACACCTCCGCCAGATCTCACAGCTGAAGCCCATTGACTGATTGACGTATTGCGTGACTTCAAGTCTTCCACCTTAACTCCAATTGCTATTATCTCTAATGTACACGGTGGCCATGCTTACATTTTCCAAAACAGTGTCATAAGCCACGCAGAGACGTGATGTCAGTCCCAGTTGACAGGAAATTGTCTCCATTCCTCGCTATCTAGTGTCGTGATGCTCAGTCTCTGCCTCTGGCACGTGAAAGCTTTGCATTTTCAGAGTGATATCCGTCCAAACGTCTCTCTCACATTCAACTCATTGGTAGAAACACATTTTGACCCAATTCCTCAGACCCACACAAACCCTCAGCAGTATACGAGAGCATGGAGAATGACGTAGTGCTTTGTACCAAGAGCTTTGGATGTACTCTCTCAACATTGTAAAAATTTATATTCTGAAATTGGACTCACATTAATTTAGGTCACTCTTATTGAGGACAAACGTATAACTTACTACAACAGTCACATCTGTCTGTTAGCTTAGGTATTATTAGTTTTGTGCGTTTTTTAGATCACACTGCACATTTTAGGAGAATTTTGGCCATGGGATTCTCTACCTAGTCTGACCTCCTAGCATTATTTAATTGTTGTCATTCAGTAATGTGGTAAACTAATTCTTATCATTACATAATATAGCTAAGAAACCAAATTCTAGCATCAGGTAAGTAGGAGAGTGAATAATCATAATCTGAAAGTCTGTAGTGTACATTTCCCTTTTTTAGAGCTGTATAGTAGCAGAATGTGTTTTGCTTGTGTGCTACACAAAGTAAGGACGTTATTCCTTAGTTTATCAGTTTTTGAAGAAATACTCTATATGATGTTATTTTAATTCATCATATATTAACATATTGTGTTCTGTCCTGTAGGAGTACTGGACACCAAACAACCCCATGCAGAACACCATCATCCTTCTGATCGAGCAGATTGTGGTGGCGCTGGGTGGAGAGTTCAAGCTCTACCTGCCTCAGCTTATCCCACACATGTTGCGTGTCTTCATGCATGACAACAGCACCGGGCGCAGTGTTACCATCAAGGTGAGTGCAACGTGATGCATTTCAGATGACTAAATCACCAATCCTGCTGTGAGGTTATAAGCCTAGACCTTGCTAAAGTAGCGTATGAGTATGTCATTATTTTCCATGAACTCAAAAGTACAATTTGTGATTGATGTGTTCACTGAAGGTTGTTAAAGCTTGCTGAAGAGAGAGCTGCTGAAGAAAAACTGTTGTTGCTATTATTATTTTCCAATGCTGCTAAAGGTTTGTTTAGCAGTAAAACATATTTTTTTGTATTTATGATAAGATGAGAAACAAAATGTTTTTCTTTGCACACGGCAAAATTTTCAATTATGTGTGTGAATATGACCTGTGAATGTACCTGCAATTTATACCATCAGAATAATTACAGTTTGAGCCTTTAGCTGTGACACTTGGAAGTTTAACATGTCAGAATTACAGATGAGATTAAATTATGATAATTAGTTGTGTTGAAATTCAGTTATTGCAGTAGGAAAATGTATAGGATTAAGAAGGAACGAAAAAAGGAAGATAAACATGAAAAGTTAATTGGAAAAATAAAAACAATACAGATTTGACAAATTGGGAGGTTACAGAAATGAATCCAGTAATGCTGGAATTTAAATTGTGGTCACAGAGCTGGAACAGCTTTATAAAAGTGCTTTCAGAACCCTCACTAGAGGCTTAACAAATAAAAAATATTGCTTGGGAATACGTTAATGCTGCCATTAAAGCTTACTCACCAGAGTGCAGAGAAATAGGTGAAATAAAAAAGATATTGAGTCATTTGAAAATCCTTGCAATAAAAAGAGACCAAATTGCCTGCTGTGGCTCAGTGCATAGGCAGTATCATCATCAGAGAGACCACATTGTGTATACTTTTTAATGATTCACTCCTTGCATATTTCATCATGTTGCAAGCCTTTGAGCGATGCAACATTTTCCATTTTGTCACTGTTCATTTCTTAGTGTTTCCTTTTACATAATTTAACTGGTGGCCTTAGTTCATTTCTAACTCTCACTTTCCAGTTGACATGGGTGGCAGTTATACAGTCCTGCCTAAATACATTTGATAATTCTCTGAGAGAACCTACAGTAGGCTAAGCGTCTACATTATAAATAAGGAAAGAGACTGTCAGTGTGTTGTCATGTTTATTTTTTTATTTTTTGCAAATCTGGTGGATTATATCAGTTCTACCACTATTTGGTGGTCATGTTTTTAATATACAGCTTTTCTTGTTGAC
>NTHP01000104.1:888616-978963 GCA_003416845.1 Oplegnathus fasciatus
GACAGTATAACGCTATTCCATTAATTACCAGTTTGTGGTGGTAATGCGCCAAGAAACAGCAAAGCATAGAAAACATGGATATAAACAATGCAGGTTCTAAAATATTTAAACAAAATTTCAATTTAAAATTTTTTGTGAAGAAGGAAATGCATTCAGCATGCATGTTAGGCCTCAAGGATACACACAGTGTGGATTTAAACATGATCTTTTTTTGTTGACAAGAAAACTTGGTAACACTTTCTATGAAGGTCATGTCTATAATGCATTATAACCACATTCATAAGACATTATAATACATTTATAATGCGTTATAAAACTCTTTATAAATGTTTATAATCATGCACGACAACTTATAACAAGGTTTATTAAGTATTATAAGTGGTGGACATAATGTATTATAAGTTCAGCATTCATAATGCTTTATACCTCCATGCCAAAGTGCTGGGTTACACAGTACATTGTAACTATTTTTATATATAATGCATTATAGATATGACCTTCATAGAAAGCGTCACCGAAAACTTCTCAGGGTACCTTTAAATACTAATGTAACAAACAAATATTTCAACATTTCAGGCCAGCCTAATGGTGCAGTCAGACTGAAATTCGCTTCCCATTAATTTCTATGTGGAATGGGGTGCTGTTCAATGTGATTGAACTTTAACACACAAAATTGTGAGACTTGTTCAGCCAGTTTTAGAGATGGGGTGGAATTGACCTCTCATTCATGAAATATTACTTGTTTATATTCTTGTTTTGTAACTGCACAGCGAAATAATTCAAGCAACAGAGAAGGAGTGATGACTTTGGCTGCAGTGAGTGCAGGATAGTGGCTGAGGTTAATGACAATAAAAGGTTTGATAAAACGCTGTGTAAGTAAGAAATTTGTGGACTGCTGTTGTTCGCTCAAGCAGTGTGTGTTTACAACCCTAGCTACACTACTTCCTGTTCCCCCTGCTTTTGGCCACACCACGCAAGTAAATTTCTGCTGGCGGATTTCAGTCTAACTTTGGCGCAAGAATTCTCCAAGCAGAACAAACCTTATGCAAGACAAAGATGCATAAGAAAGAGTAAAATTGACTGACACATTTAGATGTGTCTGTAGTTGTTATTTACAGATGGGTTATGTTGAGTCCTTACTAAAATATGGATAACTAAACATGAAATATGTGCTATACATCTTCACACAGAAATATAAGGTAGCTGTAATAGAGAAGAGTTAAAGTTTAGTGCCCATAATTAATAGTGGCAGTGAAACGGTAATATGTATGACCCCAAATAATGTGTTATGTAACTCATTCTTTTAGGTCAGAGTTGACCACTCAGCTCACTTAGACATTTGACAGCTGTACTGATTAATAGAGAAAAAGTGACACATTGTCTGTCATAAATCTGGTGGAGAAAGCACACTAACTAGATTAAAAAGATCATATGTCTTTTTTGAGTTGTTATTTGAGGAGATAACTTAATTTTGCTAGCACTGCCAAGAGGAGTGTGTGTTTAAAATGTACTCCCATCACTCCACACTCTTTCAGAAAGCACAGGAGCTCAGCCCACAGTTGACTTATTGGGGTGCTGCTTTCTGTTTGCGGTTTCTGACGATATCCATCAAGACCATTCAGGTCTAAGACATTCACTTGTAATACAGCAGTTCAAAGACAGCATAGACCTGTAGCTAACACACTCTCCTGTTTCAGCAGCTGCTGCCAGTAGTTGTCGAGGTTTTCCCTTGAACGCTAAATCATGGTTTGGGCACAGACCACAAAGACAGAATCATAAGAAGTACGGTCATCTACTGCTCTCTCCGCTGGTGCTGTTTTGTCTCAGAGTCTGCAGTATTAGATAACCCAGCAGCCCACAGTCTGGATTGTCTATAACTCAGGTCTGGGTCTGGAGCCTAATCTTTAGCACAGGATGGGGGTCACGAAATGGGGGAACTGGGAATCTGGTTACCCTCTAGCCCAAAGGAGAAGAAAAGAAAAACATACTTCCATCATTTCAAGGAGCTGTTCTGTCCAGCCACAGTCACCCCTCAGCACACACATGCACACTTGTACACCTCCACCTCGGCTTCCTGCTGTCTCGTCGTGTGCAATTTAGACGTGGGGGAGGAGGTGTGGGGAAAGAGCAGAAGTGGTCATTGTGCTTGTTGGGGGCTGGGGTGGATTTGTCGGCTGCAACATACGTCATTCTTTAAGACCACAAGCTATACATGCACACTGCTTACATATGCTCCACACAACATGACGGGACTTTTAGATCAAACTACAGAAACCTTTCTCAAAAAATAACAACACAGTTATATACACATAATATTTATGTAAGATGTGTTGTGGACCGCTGGCTGGTTGGAAGTGACTCATAACACCCAGTGAGCCTTACAACTATAGTGATATTTTTATGAACTTTTAGACTGTTGTGTCATGATAGCTTCACATTCAGGTTGGGTGTTGACCTATTAGAAATTGAAACAAGGTAATGTATGAATACCAGTCGATAGTCATGTCTGTGCTCTATAACAATAGAATACCATTAACCTTTGCACTGGAAACATCATGATAATGTAAGCTCCCATTTGCTTTCCATTGCAGCTACTGTATCCTGCTAAGTTCAATCATTGTGATGACATGAGAACATTATACATAGTTTTAGCTGTCAAGAACTACCACCAGATTCTTATAAGAAGGTAATCATGTAATGAGTGAAGTGCACAATGTGCATTAACAGTAATCTTACTGTTCATTGTATGTCACACTTTGCAAGTTGGGTCTAATAAAATCTTGGTATCAAACTGTACAATATCAATATAGAGACATGCCGGTTGTGCGACAAATGCCTGGGGAATCTTAATTATATGATGTAAATAGAAAAAAGAATGTAAGCAGAGGTTCATCATCAACTCGCACTATCAATCCTCGCTCATTTCAGATTTTGAAAATGCACCACAACAAAACGCAAGCTTTGGGAACAGTGCCAGAACGTTTTGTTCAGAACTGGTGCTTACCATAGATATACTAACGTCAACACGTTACACGTGTAAGAATTTGGTTCGAAAAAAAGGCCACCATTTTGGTTAGATGGTCACACCGTGTTTATATAATGATTGTCAACTTTGGTATGGGACAGCCCTAAATCACACAGCATAAAGATGCCTTAATATAAAACTGTATGTTTAATATGCTAGTGCATTGTTGTTGTCTGTCTCTCATAATTTAAGCTAAAATGTGCACTAAAGATCTCCAGCGGAATTCAAACCAGGGACAGCAAGGTTACATAGTGTACGTCTTATAGTATAGTGTATGTCAGTTGGCCCACCAGCACGCCCCATGTTGTGTTTTTTTTTTTACTTGTAACTGTAACTGTAATGCACTTTGCATTGTATTTTATGGTCCGTGTGCTGTGCAGTGACATACAAATAAGATATTTACTCATTCATTCACTCATAGCAACGCAGAATTTTCCTAGAAGGCTAGCATGTGTGCCAGCACCTTGCTGAAATAAAACACCATCCGACTTTTCTTTAAGGATTCCATTTAGCCATAACAAGCTCATTAAAATGAACTTCTCTTTTTAAGTGTTGCAGTGTGTGCTCTCCTTTGCAGCTGCTCAACGCCATCCAGCTGTTTGGTGCCAACCTAGACGACTACCTGCACTTGCTGCTGCCTCCCATTGTCAAGCTGTTTGATGCCCCTGATGTGCCCCTGCAGGCTCGCAAGTCAGTAGTAGTACACATGGCTGTCAATGTGCCCGTGTAGTCGTATTTTGAGATCTAGTGAGGAGTTGAAATCCATTCTTGCTGGATTCCACCGTGGATTTTATTGATTTAACTTTATTGTATTATCTCCTCCTAAATCTGATTTTAATTGTTAATACACTTGCACCACATAAATAGAAAAATGGAACTATACCAGCCCTATGATACCAGAAAGAAGAGTAAGGTTCCACTGGTAGAATCCTTTACAGCACAACCTTTTTATGTGCACTTTCCTTGGTATAGAATAAACTAGCTGGCTAATACTTCAACCTTTTCACATGTCCTCTAGGCTATTTAAAAAGTCCTTTGGAGCAGGCCATGTCTCTCCGTCCAACTAATATTTAAGTGAAGCTGAGTGTTTTGTGTGTATCTGTTTTTCCTCTGTGTGGCTCAGGGTTGCCTTGGAGACATTGGATCGGCTGACAGAGTCCCTCGACTTCACCGACTACGCTTCACGCATTATCCACCCGATTGTTCGGACACTTGACAGCACGCCTGAGCTGCGCTCCACCTCTATGGACACCCTGTCCTCGCTAGTGTTCCAGTTAGGCAAGAAGGTAGCTATAGCTGTCCCCAGGGCTCCCCTTAGATGTAGCTATTATTCACAGGACTACTTCCAGCCTCCCAACTGCTGGCTACACATGAACAGCATTTCAGTAACTTCCACCTCCCCCCTAGTCTTTATTACTTCCTGCCAGACTGCTGATGTCATTGACCATTTGGCAGCGGGGGGTGGTGTTTATGAGAGTGCATGAAGTCACATTTACCCCTCCCGAGCCTTCCCCTCTCTTATCCCTAAACCCTCCCATCGTTTTCTGGCCTAACCTCAGAACCACCAGCCCACGTGCAGCCACGTCTGGCAACACACATGCAGGGAAAGCTTTTGATCTGATAGTCATGGTGGTTAGATACAAGTGCAGGATACTAAGTTATTTGGCTTATGGCGAGGAAAGAGGCAGCGAGACTAAACCACATAAAGCACACATACATTCTTTTATTTACTCTCCTTTCCTTCCCTCTTATTTTCAGTACCAGATCTTCATCCCCATGGTGAACAAAGTGATGCTGAAGCACAGAATCAACCACCAGCGTTATGACATACTAATATGTCGTATTGTTAAGGTAAGTCCCCCCAACATATCCAGGTTCTCCCAAAAACATATTAAACCAATTAATTCTGCGCACATTTCCAACATGCCTCCTGAATTCATGAGCCTCTGTTCATTGTTCTTTGCCTCTTGCGCAATCAGGCCCAAGCATTGTAACCCTCCGTGACACAACAAGTAACTGCACGTGGTCAAGCAATAAGTTACATAATCATAAATAAACATTTTTTATGTACAGTGCACCATAAGCAAGTCATTACCACGCTCTGTTTATCAACAGTTATCCCTCAGGAAGGAAATGCACTACTTTGAGGCCTGATTCAACAGTTAGTCTGTGTGTGGCCTGTGTGTGTGTGTGGCCTGTGTGTGTGTGTATGTGTGTGTGCGCTTTTGTGGCCATAATAGGGCTATACTCTGGCAGAGGAGGAAGAGGACCCTCTAATCTTCCAACATCGCCAGCTTCGTGGTAACCAAGGTGATGCCCTGGTCAGTGGGCCAGTGGAGGCGGGGCCTATGAAGAAGCTTCATGTCAGCACGACTGCACTTCAGAAGGTCAGAAGGGATAACTATTTTACTTTAAAACTGGTTTCTGATTTATACTTCCATAGTGAAAGGTAACACACACAAGTCCAGTGTTTGTTTCACTGGCATTGTTGTTGACCGCAGGTATTGTGATTGTGTTCGGTAAACAGTCCTGTGTACAAGCCCATAGCTAACGGACCAGTAGACCAGTGATAAATTAAAGGAAAAGCCTGAACAAATGAGTGGAAAAACAAATTGAATGCAGATGCTTCCGTGCAGGGCACAAGGGGTCACTGATGGTTTGGTGAGTGTGAAATGAAACCAAATGAGGCAATCTTTTGGAAGAATGCAATTCCCGTCTTTGGAACATTTGATGACTATTAGCAAAAATTGATGTGTGTATCTCAGCCAGATCATCCCACACACATTACCTGTGACACTCAGGTCTGGAGAAACTGTGTTGCTCCCACGTAGTTCCCAGTGACTTCTGAGATGGATGATTTCTGTCTCACCACAGGCTTGGGGTGCTGCCAGGAAGGTGTCTAAAGATGACTGGCTGGAGTGGCTGAGACGCTTGAGTGTTGTCCTGCTCAAGGAGTCGTCCTCCCCAGCCCTGCGATCGTGCTGGTCACTGGCCCAAACCTACATCCCTCTTGCCAGGTACACCACTTCTGTTGTGTCTACCTCTCTAGCTCACTTTCTCCTCCCTCTGTTTCTCCTTTACTTTTTTTTCTTATCTCTGTTCTTTAATGCTCCACATCCGTGATAGACCACAACAGCTAAAACCATTCACATAATTACCATTCCCTGCATTAATTTTAATGCAGAGAGATGCGGAGAATTTGAAGCTTTGTCTTTGTACTTCACACCTCTATTGTTTGGAAAGCTGACTGGTTTGGGCAACCACCACTGACCAAAGCAGTGAAACATAAGCTGTTGTTGTGGAGTCGCTCAATGTGGAGCTGCTCAGTTACCAGCAGTACAAGACTGGTTGCATTAGCTACTAGTTTCCAGATGTGACTGTGTGTAACTGTAAATGTAAAGTAGATTGTTTCTGAAAAATACTATAAACAGGGTCCAAAATTCAGTTTTTGGCTTACCGACCAAGGTGGCTGGTAGATGAAAACATTTACCGGCCAGACAGATTTTTTATCAGCCAAAAATAATAAGCTGTTTTTTACTATTGCAATTTGCTATTATTACTATTTAGCATGTCATCTTATATGCGATGCTCAATTAGTATTATAGTAGTGTGCTGCAATAATAGTAGTAACCTTTGATTGGCTGTTTGATCACTGACACAGTTGAAGACAGGCTGTTGCCTGAGAGAACAACCATTTTCATGGGGCCATCATGTCGGAGCAAGTAAGTCTTACACTAAGTTATAACCTAGCCTAAGCCTGACTAGTGGGGCTACAAACTAGTGGGAGTACGAAAACGTGAAACTACATTTCATTTTCATGCACACTTTGAACAGATTAACGTTACTTAGAACAACCAGATTTAGGTAAGGGTAGGGTGACCTGGCACAGGTGTGGGTGTTGAAAGTGACCAATCAAAGGAGGCCACTGTCTATTCCATCCCCGCCTCCAAAGTCTCAAAAGTCGAGTTGACGAGTTATTTTCAGTGTTGTGTCACACATTTTGTGTATTTTTGTTTTAATGTGTAAATGCTGTTTGTGTGATCCACAGGGACCTGTTCAATGCAGCCTTTCTGTCTTGTTGGTCAGAGCTGAGTGAGGACCAGCAGGACGAGCTCATCCGCAGCATTGAGTTAGCTCTCACTTCCCAGGACATCGCTGAGGTCACACAGACTCTGCTCAACCTGGCAGAGTTCATGGAGCACAGTGACAAGGTTAGCATTGAACTGCAGCAGCTACATTAAACCACAGAATCGCTATGATATAATTTAGATTGAAGGATTGGACTCGTCATGTTTTATTAGGGAGCTTGCAGGCCTATATCTTAATTTGTATATTCTAAATTCAAGTCCTTCTCAGTTCAAGTTTTTGATATTAGGTAGTACATTTTAAAGGGGTGATAAATAAGGCTTTTCCTGCCTCATAGAATATAATCTCAAACTACCCATTACATTATTACATCATTACTATCAGTGACTCAACTATAACTTGTCCATTTTTCTGCTTTTTATACTAATTCGCCAGTGTCTTTGTGGAACAAAAAGTACATGCCCATTGGATGTGCATGGCATTACATGCGCTACATGATTTTGAAAATAGGCTGTACTTACATGGGTCCCCAGTTGGCAAAGAAGAAGCATTCAAACCTCATCTGTTTTAATGTCATCTTTGTGGAAAAAACAATGATGGTTCACTTGGCTCAGTTAATTCCTTTGTCATCAACTTATATTCACTAAGTTGTGCGTCAAAGCATTCAGTCTTTTGAATTCATGCATCTGACAGAAAAGTCAAATGGTAAACCAGATGCAAAGTTCATGACTGCAAATAGCAGAACCTGGATAGAGGTGCTCAGTAAATGTCTCAAGGCAAAAACAAGCGAAACCGCCCAAGTCTCCCCATTTGCCCTCTTATTTTGTGTTCTTTTGTAGGTTGGAAATTTGCCCAAACTACATTAGACCTCTTAACAGTTAATTCAAAGTTACAATAAGACAGCTAATCAGAGAACATCCTGGCTTCTATCGTTTTGATGAAAATAGCTACAGGAACCTAGGAGATAACACTTAAAACCACAGCTATATTTTGTTACACAGGTGTTGCAAGACTACTAAAAGGTTAACAGAGAAAGCCTATTGTCCACTGTTTGACCACACATGTTTAGCTAATTAGTGACGATAATGTTACGTTGAGGGCAGAGACTGTCATGGTTGGGTCATAATATAGCGTTTCAGCGGGGTTGCTCCCTGCTGTGACGCTGCAGTAGAAACACATATAAAGTGTCGTATTCCGAGCCTGTGGAAAGAAGGGCATGGGACCTTTTCTGTGGGCTACCAGACATCCTATTGCATGTTAAGTCAATTACAAAGACGTATTAATACAAATCATTTGAATGCTACATCAAACAACCTTATTCCAGTCATTAACAGTAATTGAGTCATCGTGTACATTAAATACAATCAGTGAGACTTAAACAGAATAATAAGTTCTATTGATGGTGCAAACCCTATTAATCACTTATAGAGAACAGTAAAGGACATAGACAACTGTTCATTCATGTTTCATTCTATTTAGGTAAGAACTTTGGTTATTTTATACAATCAGTTTCTTTTTTCCAGGGCCCTCTGCCCCTCAGAGATGATAATGGCATTGTGCTGCTTGGCGAGAGAGCTGCCAAGTGTCGTGCCTACGCCAAGGCTCTGCATTACAAAGAGCTGGAGTTTCAGAAAGGCCCCTCTCCTCTCATCCTGGAGTCTCTTATCAGGTAGGAAAACCTCAGAAGCAAACTTTTTTTAATGAGAAACAACCATAGCCTTTATAAACTGAGAAGTTGAACTCAGTCTTTCTTCATCACAGTATTTAACTGAAATGGCAAGCACACATTTTTTCTTTACGTGAACAGGGCAGATAAGAAATGACTGTATTTAATGGTCCGCTAAACTTATTGTTTGGTTGTGTAATTTCTCCTTTGGTCCAGGTAACAGTTTAAGTGTTTTTACTTGAAGTTGTTACAGTAGAGTCAAAGGAATATGTAGCCTCATACATAGCTGTATGTAGCTTCTTCAAAGTTAGGACTTGCTTATGACAAATAACAAAAATTTCTTGGTAACTTTGAGATCATAACATAATTCATTGTCAGTGGGAGGTAAGTAATTGCATACTTCTTTTCTCTTCCTGTTGATGTAGATTCACCCTCGTCACAAAAACTAGGTTTGACAGGTGTCTCTGTGATTCACAGTTATTACATTAGAAGTTATTGCTTAAGGACAAACATTAATCTATTCTCTCAAAGTCAATTTTTAATCAAATAAATACACAAAGAAATTATATTATACATATCTTCCTGTCCCATAACTCTTTGATATCTTCTGTCATCTTTTCCATCCCCTTTTCTCATCTTTCTGTGCCTTTGGCATGGCATGGAGAAATCTGTTTTCCAGGCATCTAATTGGACGCTTGCCTCCTTTTCATCTATGAGTGTCTGGACTTGTGTTTCTCAGGGGCCTGTTTTCAATTTCTCAGGAGCCTTGATGATGATGAATGATGGGAGCCGGCACTCTGGTGTTTTCAATATCCCCATCTGGTTCTCACCTCTCCAGGATTTCCCATAAAAGATCTAGAGGCTGGTGTGCAAAAAGCACTACCTAAACCTGGCTCTACTGAGTCATCGCTGTATTAACAGAAGCGTTCATATCTCATGCACACTTTTTGATGACTCTGAGGCATCGTCACTGCTATTATAGTACCCTGATGAGTCATTGTGTTTGTAGATGAGTTTGCCATTATTTCTGGAATTGTTCTTCTCATATTGTCATATGGATCTTCAGTTAAAATTCATCCATTAAATCAGAATAAGTGACAGTTACAGTACAAAGTTTTTGTTGTTTCTTGTTGTAACTGGTTTGAATAATGTGTAAAGGATTTTAAGAAGTTCTAAAGAATTAGTTTGTGGTTTGATTGTATTCCCAGGCCCCATAGCTTTGGATACAGCCAGGAAATTGGTCACATTTTCCGCATTATTCCGAACAACAGAGGAACACTGTTAATTGAGCATTTGGCCTCTGGTGTTATTGGTACATCATGTAGTGTCTTTAAATGGCCTTGGATTAGTCATTTGTTTCTGTTGTAGTCTTTAAGTCTCGTTGAATTTGAAAATATTTGGTAGAATGTAATGATGCGGGTGAAAGCTGTGCGATAGGTATTATAAAGGTCTTTAAAAGTAACCACTACAGTACCATTGTAGTGACTGGAGCCGGGCATTTTTGCATCTGGACCATGTGCTGATAAAAAATGAGTAGCCATAATGTTACTGGGCACCATGGAAATGCTTGGAAATGGAATTTTAAATAAAGTTTAGTATGTTCAGATGTATAGAAGTCTGCAACTTGTTAAGCAAAATCTCATCTTATGCTAGTCATCCAGAGTGGCTTTTGTGCATTATTTTATTTTACCTCTCAGCTGCTCGAATGGTTTCAGTGTAGGAGTAGAAGGGGAGTGGACACAATAGCACAAAACACGAAAAGGAATACTTGTACAATGTAATGCAATTCAGTAGCCCTGCGATGTACTACCTTTGTTAACCTTAGGATGTTGTACTTCTCTTAGGACAGAGCTGTGTCAGAGGTATGGATTACACCTGTTTAATAACAGACGTTCAATAACAAATACTGCATACGTACATAGGTTTATATGAATATAAATAGCAGCAAAAACAATATAATGCAACTCAGTTAAACAGCGTCACAAAATGTAGCCTTCAAAATGACCCTGAAGTTAAATCCATAACTCTGATAGACACAAGAAAATTTCAACCATATACACATCCTAAAAGTAGTATTTATTGCAAAGCTGTGGTAGTGGATTCCATTACAATTTGCTATAACACAGGGTCAAGATACTTAGAATTTGTCACCATCCAATGGTCTTTTATAAGTGCCCTTTATTCCACTGTGGTTATTTCTTCTAAAGGGAAGGGATACATGTTTGTGCTTTAATTAGATGTTTAGCCTGACTGAATGTGTCACCTTGTAAAAAGAAGAGAATCTGACTAAGCCTGCCACTGAGTCTGTATAGGCTGTGTGTCCTGTCTAGGTATTTGAATGCTCTAAGGAATTCTTTGTTGGTTCTAAGTGTAGCAAAATGGTGTCATTGTTTTCAAGGCAGTTAACCTAGAGGCATGTAACCCGATGGCAGAATAGAGTGTGTGTGTGTGGTCTTCATTCCTGTATTTGGCTTTGGTGCCCTGAGACCTTTGGCTAGAA
This sequence comes from Oplegnathus fasciatus, assembly GCA_003416845.1. Taxonomy (NCBI): domain Eukaryota; kingdom Metazoa; phylum Chordata; class Actinopteri; order Centrarchiformes; family Oplegnathidae; genus Oplegnathus; species Oplegnathus fasciatus. The sequence continues at coordinate 899,894 of NTHP01000104.1, forward strand.
TGTCAGGAGATGACCCAAGTAGTCAGAGGTTGGTGGCTCAAGGCAAATATGTTGCCATTATTGGACATGAATGGACACGAGACCTTCATTTGCTTTTAGACTTCCGTTGAGTTTGTCACATTTCAACTATGCTATTTAGCCAGTGAAGTGAAGAGAATAATGTAGAATTATCTGTTTGAGACGTGTTATACACCTTGTTTCTTTTAAAAAATATGTTTATTTTCTATCACATAAAACAACATAATCACAGAGCTGTACACATTTTACAAATTACACATTTCCATAATCAATGGTTATGGTTTTACAATAAAATGCAGCGTAATTCATAGGATTGGTGGTTGGTCCCATTCTAGCAACTCACAAAGATCCTTTTTAATTAGGCCCTACTAGTTCTTGATGATTTATACCTGAACCAGACCAGTTTGCACTGATTCTTGCTACTACCCATAAATGGCTTCGGTTAACTAAAAAATACATCCTAGTGCTTTCAGGACAAATGAAAGAAGGAATCAAAATGCAGTAACCCATACGGGACAGTGGTAAAAGAGCATCTATCAAAGCTTTTAAAAAATAAAATATTTTACTGATAAATACACAAAATGAACTACAATTTACAATCAAACACGGCAAAAACATTACACATTCATCTGACTGAAATTTAACCAGACCATCACAAACAACATTTTCATTCCTTTCGCAGTCAAGGGAAAGCCACGATTTGGTTGAACAGGTATTAGTAAGATCTGTCAGCATTCAAGCGTATGATCTTGATCCAGGACACGCAGCTGAAGCACTTATGGTTGAAAACCCACTGGCCGAACTTTCATCTCCACTTTCTTGAGGGAGTAGTTGGATCCGTGCCAGCCATACCAAGTGATCCCATCTGAGTTCTTTGTGTGCTTACCGTAGCGGTAAAAAACGCCATTCAAGTTTGAGTCAGTGCAGCAGTTGTACCAGTAACCACCTGGAAGGAGGTGAATGAAAAGAATTAGACTTAGTGTTAATTGGAGGGAAATGTGCACCTGTAACATCTACTGTAAATGACTACATGGATTGTTTTGAATGGATCTCACAGTTTACCTTTGCGCAAAGAAGCACAGTCATCCACACATTTGTCATTGTCCTTGTTCATGGTGCTGAAGTTGGTGTTGTTGTGGTAGCGCAGAGAGTCTCCAGCATTCCCACTGTAGTTGGCAAGGAAGAGCTTGTAGCTGTTGAGCTCATTACCCACAGTGAAAAAGCCATACTCGGCATAGCGTGTCTCTCCTTCCCAGTCCTGCATTGGAAAACACACATATGGTTTAGAGAGGGACAGTCACAGAACCTGAGAATATTGGCTGTTCTGATCTGAACGTCTCTTAAAGTTAGTTTGATTTATTGTTAATTTTCTTACACTCAGTACCCATAGGAATAAATTGGTTTTGTGTTTATGTCCTCTTACTTTTGGCTGTGAAATGGTTAAACATGATTTATATATTCTTGCTCTTTAATGTCTCAGCCAAGCTTATATTAGTGCCATGTATTCCAACACATACCTCCATCTCAATCCTGAGCACACTGGGCTGCCTTGTTAGTCGGAAGATGTGGTCATTGCCTAGCCAGAAATCTCCACGGATGGATCCAAATCCACTTTTGTACTGCTTCCAGTCACGATTAAATGATGTCAGGCCGACTTTGCGCCTTTGGATCAGAGTCCAGCCACCTCCATTTGTCTCCATATCGCAGAAGACCTGAAAGTATTCAGTAGTAGTACCAAAATGTAACAGAATGCAGAGAGAAAAGGGGGACCTCGCCATGCTCTGCCAAAGTACACAAGACTATACACAAGATTCAAGTATAACTTACGTTCAGCTCAGGTGTACCCAGAAACTCATCTTTAGGCAGTTTGTACTCGCCAGAGATCTTGTAGTTCTTGCTGTAGAGGGATGCACAGTCATATATGGCATCTGGAAAAAAGAATATCTTCAGTTATGCCAAAACCATATGCAGTTTCCTGAGCAGTTTATAAAAATGTGAATGTCATACATTTTAACAGCTTTATGGATATCTGAGTGATTGGACAGATGAAAAAATGACCTTCACCCCCACCAAAAGCAAAATAGATCAAAACAGACGGGAATATGCACAGAATAGCTCAGATTTTTGAATAGTTCTCCTCTTTTACTCCCATCACAGTATGGTGATGCCATTAATAGAGCTGTGAGATCACTATGGAGCAATGAACCCAATACTTTAAAAAAGTCTGTGTAAAAGAAAAAGAGATGGAAAGCTTCCACTTCTTCTAATCTTTGCACCCCTTCCTGTTCTGCTCTCATGTCTCTAATTTACTCAAGTTTTAAAAAGGCCTCTGTGTTCCCTTTGCCAGTGACATAAATGTGGCCCTGTTAGACCACACAGTTAAGGTATTGAAATAATAAACGACGTCATGCCTGGCTAACCTCTCTGCAGCAGCTAGTGCTGATTAGTGGTGAGTTAAAGTTGAGATGAATGTCAGAGATGATTTGGCTTTGATGTAAGGCTTTATTGACAGCCCTGTAGATGGGACTCTACAGCTCCAAATTAATGCTTTTGACTGCTGTCAGGCAGCTCAGATAAGTGTGTGCACTGTAATCTATCTCACAAGCAATTCACAGCAGTTGCTTAAGATCCACGAAGCAATGGACAAGGGTGATGATAGTTTTTCACAGCTAAAATAAACATATAGTGCTGTGTGTACAAAATAGTTTGCCTATTTGAGGACTGTTTTGGAAAATGCAGGTTTTCACATTCCAGTGAAATGATTATGATTTTCTCAGCTTATTATTTTATTATTTATTTTCTAGTTTATCTTATCAATTTAAAAATGAGTACTCTTTCCAATGAAAAATGTAATATATTCAAACTAAACAGCAGTTTTTCATTCAAAATCAAAAATGAGACAAACTGAAAAGGTTGGTAGACAAACGGTACATTTTAAGTTCTAAAATCTGTGTCCATGTGTGGAAATAATTTTAATGCCGGGAGTGTGAATTTGACTGCTCAACAGGCTAGAGAGAGGGACAGGTAGCTCAGATATGCACTACAGTCACTGATCAGTTTTACCATGTGTGAACATTTTACAAACTCTCTCCAGGACGATTTTGTTTATGTAAGTTGCTTTCACATTAATTAAATTTAGCAAAATTAATTATTAAGCTAAAACTTATTCTTGCAAATTTTTTAGGTGTTATGATACCAATCAGATGCACACAAAACTTTGGCTAGTATGTCATTTAATTCAGCTGCTACAAAGTGTTGATGCTCACCTGATGAAGTCTGAGTAGCAGACTGTAGGGTTTGTAGCTGCATGATCTCCACACGGTTGTTGATCTCTGAGTATTTGCTCTCTGCCTCTGTGACCCGGGATTCTTGCTGCCGGTTCTGCTTGTCCAGCTCCATTATTTGCCTCACAACGTTCATCAAGTCTGTCTCCTGCTTGCGACTCAGCTCCTCAAGGAGACTGGTCAGATTGGCCACCTGAACCTTGAGAGAGCGCACCTCATCGCAGCACTGAGCCTTGAGAGGCTTTGGAGGTGCCAGTCTCTTCTTGGGATTCTGGGCCCATGTCTCTGCCAATAGAAGCAGTGTGACCCCCAAAACCACTACGCTCAAATTTACTTTTGCCATTTTCTGTACAAAAGTTCTAGATTCTCACACAGTGTCAGTTTTTTTTGATTACTTTCGTTGTTCTAAAGCAGTCCGTCCCTATAGAAGTTCTTTGCTGAAAATATCAAACAGACAAAAGCTTTGGCTGACCAGTTGAGTTGGAGCTCCTCTTTGACCAACAGCTCACCCAGGCTATGTCTTATTTCTTCAGTGAAGCCCTCCTCTGCCTGAGCATCTTAAATATTTTGCATGTGGGCCCTCCCCCTCTCTCCCAGTGCGCACCACTCACCGTGCTGACCCTCTCCAACCTTCTGGGTGGAGGACCTTTCCCATCCCTCCCCCCCCTGCCCCCCTCTACCCCCTCTCTTACTTTCACTCATTCCACAGAGGTTTTGCCCACGTTTCTCCTCTCTTTGTCAGGTGTTGAAGGTTTCTCGGCAGTAATGTTTTTTTGCCTCTGCCTGGAAGAACAACATGAGGAGCTGATGAGACAAAACAAAGGCTACTGTCTGAACTCATAGCACTTCCAGTTATGTGCCAGTTGTCACAGTCTGGAAATGCAAAGTCTTGTATACTTAAACTGTATTTCCATTAAAATTATTAAGCTGCACAGAAACATTGTTAAAACATTTGAATACTTGTTTAAGGCTTTAGAGCAGTTGTATGTAATTTCCTTCCCTGTCTTCACACCCTGAATTACCCTGTTAATGACAGATTCTAGTATATCTTCAAGGCTGACCATTCTGTCAGTAAATTCAGTCTTCGCATGCCAAGAGATGTGTGAAGTCGCTAAGTACTCTTAATTGTAGGTTAAGCATTCTATTGATGCTACCCTTTTTGGCAGATGTTGAAGCAGGCATGTTTTCCGCAGAGCCTTTCAGCATCAAATTTCAAAAGGGTGTTGATACAAGGAGAAAGGCTTAGTGAAACCTTCAGGATAAAATTAGACCAAAATACAGTCTGCATTAAGCGGAAAGAATTTGTTCAGCAGAATGCAGGCAAAGTCTGCTGTCTACTGTGTAAAGGTTTAACATTTTGCCATCACACATGCACTTCATTTTTAAGGTAGCTAAAATGGTATACATTTACCCACGAAAGAACCATAGGGCAACAAAACAAAGTGATGTTCTTGTGGCTTTTATGAATAACAGAAGGAATCGCCTGCTAGTATTTTCTCTTCTGTGTTATAGCCCAGACAACGCTGACATTGGTTTCCATGTTGTGTTACCACTGCAAAATCTACAATTTCACAAGCTTTCTGTCAGCATAGGAAAGCGCAGGAAACACTGTAATCAGCCAAATATACTCATTAACACTCTAGTTTCCTTTTTTGTTGTGATTCTACTAGAGCTGAAAAGTTTAATCACTTAACAGAAGATTAATCAATAATTGTTTTTCAACCTTTTTATTCAAGGCAACTTTACGGAGAAATTGCCTGTACATTGAAAAAAAAGTAGAAGGGGCTTTTTAGATCCAAAATGAATCACTGTTGTCCATCTAGTGATTCATCCTGCTGCTTTTAGTTTTTTGTTGTGTATATATGCATGAGTGCATATAGAGTTCAAGTCTTGTACAGTGCATATTGGGGCACATAGTCTATCGTGTGTACATGGGGAGGCATGGGGGAATGCAGACATGTACGTGCATTACCTACAGTATGTATTCATTCTTGTTTCCTTGTAGGTCATATGACCACACCTGCTGATGAATTAATATGAAACTCCATTTGCCTCTTGACTTCCTTCTCCTGCTTAGTCATTGCTATCAATCTGGTAGCCCATTTATGTCTCTAGAATTACGTGTTGTTTAAGTTGTGCTGACTATGGTCCTTTAACTGAAAAATTCACTTTTGAACATGGAATAAACACGGGTTTGACCCGGGTCACTTCATCTGTCTGAATTGAGTATGAAGGAGGTCTGTGTAATGGTTAGTAGCAGGTTACATAGACTAATTCACTCAGTGATTTTTGTAATACTGTACAGTGATTTGAAGGGGAAACATTGTTGAAAGGAAACTCTGTCAGCACTTACAATGGTCATTGTGGTTGGGAGATGGAGCCAAATTTTTCACACCTAAAGTTGTGGAATATACAAAGCAGCCTTGTACCAGTGAAAGTGGCGTCCGTGCGATGTCCTCTTGTGGTTTGAACCACCATGTACGCTCTGCTGCTGAATGTGGTGTGTTTGTGTGACTTAATGACAATGTTTGCAAAATTTGTACCTTTTGGTCGTCTTAAAATATCTTACATTCCAATCACCGGCTGGGGAAAATAATAATACCTTTGCAATGTCAGACATCAGAGAGGCTTTCTTGAATCTCCATTCTGTGGAATTTCTATCTCATCCCAACATCACAGAGGAGCTGCCAGCCCCGCCAACTTAGAGGAGATGCCATTGGAGATAAGACATTGAGACAACAGATCATGCATGACTTCTATGATGCTCGGCTGTGTGTGATCATTGCCGTGCAAAATAGATGAACTGCCATGATGAAGTGCCAGAGAATACTGTAAGTGTAGAATTGTGCATAACAGTACTAACTGAGACATAGCTGAACCAGGACATTCCTGTCAGTTTTTACTTGAACTTTATGGGTTTTCCCTCCTCCACATGGGCAGGAATGAGCTGTCGGGAAAAGGCATGGATGGAGGCATTTGCACGTTCATAGAAGATAAATAATGTCGACAATATACAGCGAAGAGCAGTAGATGTATTAAACTACAACATTGAACTACCCTGGTTTTAAAGACCTATATATTTGCCTTGAAGATACCCTGTGGAGTTTTTGACCACTTGTTGTGCTATGGAGCAATGTTTTTATGAGTGTCTTGCATATGTGGACATGGATCATACGACACACATTCCTGCTGGGATTAAAACTAAAAGTCTTTAAGTGAGAATATTTCAGTCTCAGCTGCATAGCACTGAACATTCTCCTTTTAACTTTTTTTAATCTGTCTTGTGCAAGTGTACTAAATCAAGTACCCCTTTAAAAACTATTTGCAATTTGAGACACATGATAATTCCCAAGCATTTGTCCATATTTTCCATAATATACACTACCACGTACTGTACAGGACAACATGGGTACATTGACTTACAAATCCTCAATCAGTTAGTAATGTTATTCAGGTATATGAATTTATGTAACCCATGGAAGCTCAAAGCTGGATAGGGTTGATGGAATATCACAACTGTGGAGTAAAAATAAGACTTGACTCTTATCCTCGTCTATCATATTACTACATAATCTCGCATCACCAGCAGGCTTTTGTGTCCCTCCTGCCTAATGTTCGGCAGACATCCCCAACTTTTCTTCACTTTGCCAGGCAAACAAGTAAGGAAACAGTCTAGATTGTTCTGCTCAGAATCATTTTTGTGTCATGGGAACTGCGGTTCGGAGCACAAATTAAAAGTATAATTTCACTCAAATTCCAAAATATTACATAATTATGAAATGTACTCTGTGCTTTGATGTGTCACAGTGACAAAGCCAAATATTTGGATGTGCATAGCTCTTCCTTTTCCTGGGCATGTTGCTGGCCACTTTTTACAGCTAGTCATCGCTTTGCAATTTCCCCTTTACTCATGGCATTTTTTTTTTTTTTTGTCGAATGTTGACATGTGCTTTTAGTTTCCTGTATTTGTTTGATTTTTGCAGTTGCATATGGGAGTGATAAGCCATTTGTCATCTTTATACAAACATAGGCTGTCTTCATGTTCAATTTGCTGCAGTGTTTTAATTGCCAGACAAATTTTGAACACTGATTAGATCCTAAACCTGATCCTTCTCTCAATTCCCCCCATTTGTCCAAAACAAAAATGACAACTTTCCATAGTGTTATAGTCAGCTCTTATATTTATGTGGCTCAGTCACATGCACCTACTGGTGCTTTTAGCATAAAACAGCAAACAAATGTGCTAATTGAAACATACAGGGTAAGTTGCCACATAATGTTCTCCTGGATGTTCAGTCTTGCCTTTCCATTATATTCTTCAGATGATATCTACCAGAGAGAAACTAAGCTAATTCAGTTAAGATACGTATTTTTGCTGATATGTTAAATAAAATTGAGATACATTAAAACTAGTTTTCAACTCTGCTGCCAACATATAGACAGCAGAATGTTTACTGGTCTTTAAAAGAATCTAAATGTGTGTTCTGTTTTTATCACTGTCATCTTAGCTAGTGTCTAAATAGTATTTCTGCAGTTGGCAGATGTTTCTAAGTGTTCAATAATGTAATGTTTGATGGTACGTAGTGCCCGTTGACCTCCCTGTAAATCTTAAACTTAAGTCATTGATGTGCGTCAGTCTCTTTTGGAAAAATGTGGATAATTCACCTTCCTGGATTTTCTCATTGCCCTAACTGCTCTGTGAGTCACATCTCACTCTCAAGCAATGCATCCCTGAGGCATCACTTTCCTCTGGCCCTGGACTCTGTCATTCAGTGCTAGTACAGGAAAGTCCAGCTGGATGCTGTTTTATATGTTTAGCATCACGCTGTTTTTCCCTTCCAAACAGCTTCTTAAAACACCATTTACCCTCTAACCATGTCTCACCAGGCCCTGTGTGAAGAATGCATGGCTCCTCTTAACATTAGAGGTATTCACTAAACTTTAACCAAAGCCCCCTTCTTTATATGACTTCCTCGGGAAGTCCACACATTTCATTGAGCAGATTTTTTCCTTTCCCCTTTAAGACAAGTTGGACACCCTGCTGTGCTAATTGCAGCAGTCATCTATCTTTGATAAGTGCGAGCTGACAAAACAAAGTGTTTGTAGTCAGAATCTGCTCGCAGACAGCTTTTGTGTCCCTAAATACACTGGAAAAACGTTTTGTAATCAAACAGTGACCGCTGGGGCCAAGCTGTCAGCAGAGCGCTCATGGGTTCAATTACAGGAAAGGCAGGAGGTGAAAGCAGGAGCCAGTGGATTCCAGGGCTTCTATCTCAAAACTTTGAATTACATAATCTTTATTAACAGTAACTCCTTCCACCTGTCAGCTCGGTCTGTATAGAAGATCCTCAGTTTGAATTGTACAAATTTTGGTATCAGTTTAGCTTATATGAAGGCATTATATTAGAGCTGCAACGATTAGTCGATCGACAGAAAACTAATTGGCAACTATTTTGATAATCGACTAATCATATAAGTTATTTTTCCAGCAGAAATTCCAAAAATTTGATTGTTCCAGGATCTCAAATGTGAATTTGCCACTTTTCTCTGTCTTGCATTATAATAAATTGAATATTTTTCGGATTTGGCTGTTGGTCGGACAAGATATTTGATGAGGTCACCACATATCGTGATGGGCATTTTTCACTGTTTTCTAATGTTTTATAGACCAAACGATTAATCGATTAATTGAGAAAATAATCGGCAGATTAATCGATTACAAAAATAATCATTAGATGCAGCCCTACATTATATTTCCTTGAGGTGCTCACACTCAGTATTTTGTGAATCGTTAATGTATCCTGTGTTTAGATTAACACAACATAGCAAAGCTTAAGGTAACATTTCCTTTTTTTTATCTTGGATTATCATAGTAGCAATATGGTTTTCATTATTCTTTGAAGTTTGAAATAACGCAGACCTTTGGCATGTAAGTGAGCCAATAGATATGAAAAACGGTGTTGATATACACTGTAGGACAGCAATTTTGATTGTAAAGACAGGGTACATTATTGCTGATTATTTACTGCAGAGCCCCTTTACTGTATCATTATTGAGTACAAGCCAGTATTGCAAAGCCCTTACATTAGCAGTGGATTCACTGTGAATCATTAACTGACTGTTATTTAGCTTTAACTAAAGTAAACCACAACTTCAAACTTCTTTTCTAATGCAAGAAAGCAACCATGTTTGCTGGATTGATTTGACATTATAAAATAGATACTTTTGGTCCGCAGCTCTGCAGTCTAAGTTATTACATCTTAATTGTTAGAACAGTTTGAAAATAGACAGGAATAGAAATGACATGCTGAACAGTGCCTCTAAGCTATTATAAAATCACCATGGGGTGGATATTATCCCAAGGAAAGCAGCTGAGTTATCATGGATTTGAATTTCAAAATAATACATTGGATAATGATCTGCAACTCAGTTAAACCTGGTCATGTATAGGAGTAAAATAACCTCTTCCATATTTTCCATAATGAAGCAGACAGTATGCACCGGGGCATCCTCCAGCTCTAAGAGTGGCAGACTTCATTGCCTGGCAGGCCATCAAGAGGTCTGGTGGCTGAAGCTGGTGATGGCTACCAGGTGGCGTCTGTTGTCGTATTGCGGATGTGGGCCAGGCAGCGGCCGTCTGTTCGCCACCCTACAGACCAGTAGCTGGGACAAACAGTACTGGAGGGAAAGACAATGGATTAGCCACTATCCCTTTAGAATAGTTCCCCCTGCTTTGTGTAAGCTTAGTTGGCCATATGGCACAGCTTCAGAGGGACGTTTCGTGACACTGAGATGTAAAAACAGTTGTGTCACAGGACAGAAAACAAAAAACACTTGTGCCAACATTTAGGGATTTCATTGTTTTTTGCTAACCATTAAGTGCTTTTAGCTTTTTGGGTATGAGAGTGATCTCAGGCATTTAAGTAGGTCTTACCATTAATTAAAGTCAGTGAAAATGCAAAAACTGTCACTTTGACTTTATTATAAAGCTGTAGAAATTTTACTACTACTGTATCTATCTCCATGTATTCATTCAAATTCATTGAGGAATCCATTCTACAATGTTTAACCAGTGTAAATACTATGAATATAACCAATAGCTGGTGTTTTGCTGCTTTATGACTCCGGTGTAGTCCTTTTGTTTAAATGAGACAGCTGTACCCAATGCTTGTTTCCATTGTTAAGGAGAAAAATCAATCATAGCATGATTCAATTTCAATTGAACCAAGCAAAATAAATGGATCAAAGAATTGGCATCTTTCATTGGAAATTTTTAATGGATAATGTCACTGAAAATGTAGTCAATGTGTAGTCTGTGGAAACTCAAGTCTTTTCAAAAACATTGTGTACAGATCTCTTTGTCCACATAGCAACAGCAGCATTCCAATGGGGTAACTTTTTTAGTTTTTTTTCTTGGGCCACCGGAGATGCTTTGTTCTGTTGACCTCTTGACCTGAAGGTGAGGAACCCAGGAGACACATTCTGCAGTGGTGTCCCAATGTGGTGATAGTATGGTGTAAACATGGGTAGAATGGTTTCTCCGTCTGATGTCTCAGTGGTCCCCTAACATGCCTAACTTACTTGAGGAAAAAAAAACAACAGAAAAATGTTGTGTAAAATTATGCAATAGAGGATGGGCCTGTTTTCTCTATGTATACAATTTCAACAGGGACCATTCTGTTCGTTTGGTATTATTTGCAATACCCCTATTAAGAATACAAGTTTGTAATGTCTTATTTGCTCTTTTCCTGTTTACAGTGCCACATTCTGAAGTACTAAGCTTTATGATAAGCTTCACTGAGAGAGCTGATTTTGCTCATTTTGAAGAAATAGTTTCAAAGTCAAGGGATACTGACTAAGTGTTTCCCCATGCTGCCGCATCTGCTCTGTAATGAAACAACCACGTTTTTGTCCTGATGTTTTTAGAGAAATAAGAGACAAAGGGCCAGTCAGATGGTGTCAGAGATGAGTTCAACCCTCCTTTAGCCACACACATCCCAGGACAATCTGTAAGGAAGCGGTTGACTGAAGTAACCACTTCCTATGCCTCCGTGCTTATCTCATGCAGTTATACATGTGAGGCTGCTGTCTCTTAAAACTCACAGAGGCTAAGATTTGTATTCAATAATGACAACATGTTGCTCATTATTTCCGTAGAAGATGTGCGCATGCTAGGCTTGAAGAATTATGTCGTGTTCATGTATTACAAGTTTAAGATTTGGGTGTTCATTTTAGATGGTGTTGACTGACACTATTCAGATATGGTATTGTTTATTAAGATATTATCTGAATGACAGCTGGATCGTTGGTTATGTCACAACATTTATCAAAGTACCGTGTCTCTGGGCTTCAAAGGGTTTGAGAAAATTCTGTTATTTGGCTTTTATCGTCATGGCTTTCCAGTTTTGGACCCAAGGGATAAGATGTAAGATGTCGGTATCAAGCAGCAGTATTGTTTAGATTTGGTTGGATATTTTTATACAGTCTATTATACTTTAGTCTCTTTCTACTTCATTTAATTTTTTAAATTTTCATATCCTTCAATTTCTTTTTAGTTTTCATTCATTTAATGCCTTCTGTAAAGCATGGTGATTTGTCTCTGTGTTTGAAAGGGGTTATACAAATAAACCTGCCTTGCCTTGTCCTGCTGTCATTCATCATCTGATTCACTTGTCAACAGTCAGTAGTACAGTATCATTTTCTTTCAAAGCTCGGTCATGCTTCTAAAAAATATCCAGCTGAAAAAATAGGAATGTTTTGGACCCATTAATGTCAATCATTTTGTAACTGCCCATGACTGATGTCTGAATGGGTTTGTCTGTGCAACTTTTTTTGGACAGAGAAGGAAAACAAAGCTAGTCCATGCTATATTGGTCACTGTGACACAATAAACAAATAAGGATAATTTCAAACTGACCATTTCTCCAAAAGGCAAAGGGCCATCTTAATATTATTTTATTTTTTAGAAGACCATCAATCAAATCATTCAAATAAAATAATTGTTGTTTTGTAAAACAGGTTCTCCATCCAGACATCCTACGTTGGCTCCGACTACTTGACATATTTTCTTGTAAACATGAGGTCATCTTGGATGGAATGTTTAATTTCCTTTTAATTTCTCAAAATCTCAAGCCCTGTTGCCTTGGGAAGTGTTTGTTTCAGGGACAATGGTCGGTTGAAGCACTATAGTGAGTGTTCTAACTCCACCCGTTTCTCATCTGCCGTCTTCAAGGACTAGGTCTGTGCAATGGAAAGAACTTCCCCAAGGTGCTAGATAGTTGGCTGAATTCTGTCTGGGAACATTGTTGATTGCATTTTGGCTGCCCCATGAATGAACGGTTCTTTAGGCACAAAGGCCAGAGAAGTGTCAGACAGCTAGTTTCACTTTTCCACTTTTCCTGTAGACCAGCTAAGCAGTTACTATTTCGGCTAGCCTTAGTCACATGTAAGGACTCAGCATACTTGATGGAGTCCAAATTCATGCCTCCAGCAACCTTCAACCAAATCAAACAGTCAACCAAAAATTTTGTAATGTATATGGGCAGCTTTTTATCTCTTGTAAAGTGATTGAACTTACTCACCCAACTTCACTGGTGGATGAACTTCAGCTCCAAGCTTCCTTCATGGCCATTTCAACAACTTTTTCTTCACTTTCAATTTTTCCTGTCATATGTGGTCTACATTTGTGATTTCCTCATGTTTAACCTTTGCATATGGTTAAACTTCTCGTACGTATTTTAATTGGACTATTTTCTAGAGCTTTTGTGCATGCCCTGACAATGCAGTATCACTAGCTTGGGAAATTCACAACTCGCATCTAACTGAGAGACCTGCAGGACAGGTGTCAATACACCTGTTTTGAGTGATAAATCAATTTCCATTGTAGGCCTGTTGGTAACCGTTGCCAATATTATATAAGATGTTTTGAAGAAATATCCAAACTTATGTTTACATTGTTACAAGTAAAACAAAAACCAAGGTGAATCAATTCAATGGACCTTGATTCAGCCTTTCCTTGAACAGTGTTTGGATAGTCATTTCCATTTTGAAGTTATTATGTTCAACTTTAAGGAATATAGTCAGTGCTTGGCAAGCAAAGGGCCAAAAATCAGTAAGAATGAAGTGGATATCTTCCTAATTAGATCAGATTAGGTCCAGTAGTGAGGCCTGTTTTTTCCTCTTTGTGAGATTTGCATCTCATACACTCTCTTCTCCATGAAAAAGCCAAGCCACTTTAGAATAGTTGAGATGGGGATTGTGGATTATTTTATTGGAGTGGAGGGGATTTTCTTTCTAGAGTTTAACATTTGAAAAGAAAATATGAAATTCTACTCCCTCTTGGTGCTTTCTGACCCAAGGTAATCATGGCTAAATGTATTCTATTAATCAGTCTAATGCATACATGGTGGTTTAGAGTTTGCTGTGTGATAAATCATTTGTGTTACACTCTTGAGACACACGAATCTTAAGTGATTTGTTTCTCTCTGTATTGAAAATTTAACAGCATGGCTCTACCTAGGCCCCAACTGAAAGATTCAGTCAACATTTCTGATTAAAATATGCCAAAAACATATGCCATCACTGTCAATATTTTAATAGTTAAAGGCCAAATACAAGGTATGAGTCTGCTTAAGGTGATTGTTTTCTTTCTCCTCTGGTCAGAAATATTTGAATCGCAATGGTGCAGTGCTCTGTTTTTGTAATAGAAGGGGCAATAAAAATTCCCAGTCATAAAGTAAGCTGAAAGACAAAACTGTTCGTTCTGTATTTGGCCAAAGATATGGCTAAATGTAGGTCGACAGTCTGTATGTGTCCTGTAAAATATGTTATTTAAATCACTCTCAGGCTGTTTTGTTTTGTTTACATTATAGAACCTACAGACTGGCCTTGTGCGTTTGAAAAGTGGTATCAAGGATCTTCCCTTCTGGACTTCTGTAGAAAAGAGCAGCACGCTAACCTCATTCAGGGTTTACAATTAAACCTCAAAGAAATCTGATTCAGGATACACAGCACATTGTCTAAATTTCACGGCAAGATATAATAAATCGTGACGATAGAACTTAAGCTCAAGCTCTGTTCAGTGACTTGTCCATGTCTCACAGGAGCAAATCAGAGAAAAGTTCCATTTAGGAAGTGATACTTGTGGCCCTGTGCAAGAGAGAGGCTTGACAGTTATTTCAAGAGGTTTTCTGCTTACTAATAGTTTGATGGAGTTTTTACTTGAGGAGAACATTTTGTGAGACTTGTCATCTGGATGTGTTTAGACTGTGTGTTCTTGGAGCTGGCAGCCAGATGGCTTCAGCTGAGGGACAATGAAATCTCCAGGGTCCACAGGAGAGAAAGCCCTTATTCTGATTTGTCTCCTCAGATGAAACCACATCTGGGCAGCTTTAGCATACCTCAGCAGCTTGTGTGTGGTGGGACATGGAGGCCTTGCAGTTCTTCGTTCAGTTGGTACTTGAAAGTTGATTATTTGACAACAAGTAGTAACTTGTAGGTCCAATTTAAATGACCAAGTATACATACCCATGTGATATCGTCACTGTCAGTCACAATACTGGATGGTAGTTGTGTTTATTGAAGACTGTGGGATAGTTATTTAATTGGTTGCTGAAACAGTGCATAGCCCTCTATCAAGCCCCATGAGAGTCACAGACAAATGCTTATTGACTAAAATGAGCTCACTTTCTCATGTTATGCAATCACATTCTTTCTAGTTTGGTTTCCTTCAGGTCCTGAAGTCTCCATCATCTGTTTACACCAGCGTTTTTGGAAAAATCACTTCAAATCCTAGAGTCGTGAAAGCAAAATATTCATTGTCATGCAAAATCAAAGAATATGAAGGATATCTTGTGTCACTGTTTGGTTTAGTTTGTGATTGATCTCGGAACTTGTATATCAATTCTAAAGATCAACAGAACTATTTTTTTTTTTATTCCATGTGGTTTGCACTATCACCTCACAGCAAGGAGGTTCTGGGTTCGAACCTGCATATTTTCCCTGTGCCTGCATGGGTTTCCTCCAGGTGCTCTGGTTTCCGCCCACAGTTCAAAGCAGGTTAGGTTAAACTCGACTCTAAATTGTGAATGTGAGCGTGAATGGTTGTCTGTCTCTGTGTGTCAGACCTGTGATGGACGGGTGACCTGTCCAGGATGTACCCTACCTCTTGCCAAATGTCAGCTGGAATTGGTTCCAGCCCCCCGCGACCCGGGTAACCGGGTATAGCTGATGGATGGATGGATGGATGGATACAATAATCTCTCACTTTTTAAAAATGGCTTTCAAGATATGGGGCTTCACCATTGTGACACTACATTTCTGTAGAACAAATACATAATTAAAGCTACCCCACATGAAATTGTTCTTGTTGAGTAGAGGCACCGATCGTATATATCGGATCCATATCCGGATCCATATGAGCACTGTCATTAAAAGTGTCTTACTTATGGAATCGTGGTGTATGAACGCTTGTAGTTAAAAATGACGTTATGTTACACATAGAAAATTGATCCCAATCAGTTCCACACAGATTTTAAATTGTAAAAGTAAAAACCGCACTGGTTTAGGTATCATCACTGATCTCAGCGCTCTGTGTTAGTCAGTACTCTGACTTTGGGTATCGGAGTCGGTATCAGGAGAGAATAAGTGGAATCGGTGCATCCTTAGTTGCATTAAGTCTTTCTTGGGATGCATATTGGAACATGATTAGCAACTAGCATTGAGTCTCTGAAGTCAGTGAGTGCTTTTTGAAAGTTACTTGCAAAGGTCAGATTCTCTTCTGTTTCCAACAGTTTACAAGATAGCTCCTGTTGGGATTATTTGCTTTTACTTGTCATCATCCAGGTCTGCACCAACAGCTCCCTGAGCTTTGGCATGACCACTTGCTGTGCCATTTCTTCACATTTTTTGGCCTTTACCCTGTGGCAAACTAGGTTTCTGACATATATGCTCAAGTATCCTTCATCAACTTTCGCCTGCTGTCCTCAGGAACTCCACTGCATACCAGCACTCTTCAAACGCTACATTTTACAGATGTATTGGCCGTGGCTGCACACAGGTTTTGCAGTTGAGGAAATATAATAGACTTGCGGTTCATATGAGTGTTTCCAGATGTGGTGGGGGTACGAATAAGTGGAGGGTGTACAAGCGGGAATTGTGGTGTCCTGACAGATAACGCATCATTTGTCAAACAAGCATGACAAATGTCAGTAGGTGCATTTACTTTTCACAATAAACACCTTGCTGAAAGAGGAAACATTTATTTTACATTGCCAAAATGCATATAGGCAGGTTTCTTAGTTGACTTAGTTTAAGACTGCCTCGTTGTTGGGTGAATGACTTTTCTTGAAGGCACATGGAGGCCCAAGGATACAATTGTACTCACCACCGGAGAAACTTGGGATTTAATGTCAGGTAGTGGTTCCACTGGCTTAATTCTGTATTCTAATAGTCTCAGTTAGCAGTGTTTGTGGGTGGGAAGCCAGTGAAGGATCACAGCCTTGTCTCTGCACCACTACTGGTGACTACTGGTTGGTTGGCGCTAAGAGGGGTAGGATCTGGGAAGGAAAGTCTAAACCTCTTGGTGCTGGCTGGTGAAGCGCCTGGTGTCTACACCCTCCCCAGGTCAACTGTGGAGTTAGCACTAACACAGACTTCAGTGCAAGGGAATTACATTACAAGTTGGGGAGAAGAAGGGGAAAAAAGCAATTTTCCTTGGAATTAATGTTAGCTTCAGCCATGTCAACACATTGCAGGTGTTAAAAGTTTTCTCCCAGAAAAGGTCAGTTAGACTATTGATATACTATCAACACCTACTCAATTGCCCACCTGTGTATAATCACTCACAACGAGGATGTGAAAATCTACCATAATGTTTTTTAACTTCTTCATTTGAAAATCGTGTATATCATATATATTTTCAGTTTGTTCAGTAAGTTGGCTATTGTAGGCATATATGTATGGTAAGACAGTTGGACCTCCCAAATGCCTTTTTTTGTCATTTGCCAGTCTTTTAATAACAATAGCATGTACATCTACACATTGTCCACGTATTGAACCAAAGATTTCCTCAAGAGTAGATTTCCAAGTTTTGAGTTCAAATTGGTCTAAAAGCTTGTCTTTGTTTTTGTCTTTGTAGCATCAACAATAAACTGCAGCAGCCAGAAGCTGCATCTGGGGTGCTGGAGTATGCCATGAAACATTTCGGTGAACTGGTGAGTGCTTTTCTTTTTTTGGGTAATTGTTTTCCCTTTTTGGCAAAAAAGGAAACCTTATCTTAGGTTGCTTTCAGACAGGCACTGCAACAAAAAACTAGGCCTCCTCTTTCCTTTCAGTCGTACCACTATGTGCAGTGGAGGTGCTACTGCAGAGGGCTCCTACAAAAACACACGGGGTTTTTCATCAGAAATGTTTAAACTGACTCAGCCTTTGCTGCAGTTCAGTCCTGCATCATCTGGGAATACATTACGTTGGCGAATCAAATACATGCAAGCACACATTCCAGCTAGAATACCTTGTAGTATGTATGTGTAACATTGTGCTAATTCTACAGCACACAGGACAAAATGATTGTTGCAACGATAACTTTCTAATGTTGTAAACTCCTGCCTCATATAAGTACAAACCACATTGCAGTGTCTTTGCATCTGATAAGTATACAAACTCATGGATTTTCAAGCAGGACTATTGGTTTGTATTTTATTTTGTCACTAGTACCTTTGCATTTCTCAATGCATTTTCGGACGAAATATGTTCTTAGTGGGCTGTATTTTTTTTTGGTCTCTTGTCCGCATACACTTCTTCCCGGGACGTCCTTTCCCCATACACACAGTTCAACATGAGGATGAGGGTCATTTGAGACACATACCCCCAGAACACCCTGTTCTTAATGTGCAGCACATGGAAAAAACATCTGCTACGCTGATCAGTAGTCAAGGGCAAGGAGCAGAATTATGGACTTTTTTGTCCAATTGACAGGATGTTTGGATTTTCCTACATATTTGCACACCTTTTATGTGTCTCTGCTGTGTATTTTTCAAAAACTACTTGGGAAAACTTTGTGGTTTTTTCCCCAGTGGTTAAAGGATATAATGTTTCATACCAAAAAATACAAACAGTAATTATTTCTTAATAGAGTGGTTTATAAAGTCCCAAAATAGCTTAGTGTACTGTAAGTCCCTATGTGTCTTTTGATGGGCAAAGCTGAAAGCCACAGAATATGTCACTCCTGAATGTTTTGGTATTTATATTGAGCTAATGCCTGAATTTGCCTGTATTAGTTATATTAATTACATTCAAATCTAAATCTAAAAATTAGTATTTTCTTTCTATAATTATGGAGCTATATTTTTATCTCTGGGTTATTTTTCTGTTTCGGACTATTCCTCTCTAATATTACTGCACAGTGTTTCATGTTCTCTGTAGATGGACCCGGTCCAAATATTAGATAACAGTGAACATGCATTGGACACCATCACACAGATTTTCCACACCAATTACATGAGAGGAAAAAAGCATTTTTTTGTTCTGATCAGTCTCCCTCCCTGTTACCAAAATTGCGTAATTTAGTAACTGTGAATTTTGTTTCCTTCTTGTATGGATGTAGCAGACAGGCTTTTTAGGATCAGTACCAATCATGAACTAAATGACAATAGAACAGACTGAACCAGTATACCAAAACCAATAATTAATGTATCCTATTAACAAGTATTGTGTGTTTATCCAAAACCTAATCTAGCTTCTTTCGCCATGTCACAGAACTCTATCATCACCAGTGATTATTAAAAGCATATAAAATAGCCATTCTTTTGCATTTGGTTATTTGGTATTACTTCATTACAATGAACTGGACAAGCGGAATTTATTCTTTTTTTAAATAGACAAAACTAAAAAAAAACAAACAGATTTTTTTTAAATATAAATTACATTAAATAAATACATGCAACGCTTTACTACATACAACATTGATATCAAAATCTAAGACACAGAAAGGAAATATAAAAGCACAACACAAAAGATAAATTAGTACCTGGAAACAATGCAAATTAATTTAACTGAGTGACACACTTAAGACAACATTAAACAGCCAGGGGGGTCTATCTTATGGGAAAATGAACAAAGAAGTCAGCGATGGACTCAAAATATAACTTTGTTTTGTAGTGTAATGAAAGATTATAACCTTTTATGGTAATTTGTGGCCTAACAGTTAAAACAACAATCCATTAGCAAGCAGAGTTACTAATAGCAATGTTTTTTTCTTTTTCCTGCAATCCACAGTTGCCACAAATCCAAATTCAAGAGCTTAGCTGGTGTGGTGACATGCTTACTGTATGTGGTCAGTGGTGGGCTAGGGTTGGATGTAGTAAAAAAAACGGTGCTGTGTTTCAGAGATAACCATAACGTACTATTTCCTAATACAATGCAGTCACTTGATTTGATGAAGTGGCTATTTTTAGCCCAAAGGCAAGTCAAATGTTTTTTCCCAACCATTAGGACCCCTTTGGAAAAAGACTATCATTCTACCTTTGTGAACTGCATTTATGTTTCTCTGTAAAGCATGGTAAAAGTGAAAAGACCAAGTAGACTAAGCACAAAAACAGTTTCATTGTGCACTTCCAGGAACCTTCTTTATGAGGTGACCATTTGGAAAGCTTTACTGTGGGAGGATGCAAGGTTACCAGTCAGGAATCATCAGTAAAGCAAAGGTTGGAAGACATCTATGTACTTAATGGTTGATGTCTCCCAAAAGAGGTCAATACCTAGAAGTTCCCAAGAGGTCAGTGTTTAGATGTAACTGGTCCAGGATTGATTGATTAAGTTGGGAATCTCCAATCAGCCATGCAGTATTATAACTGAAGTTGGATGTAGTTTGCCTGCCTGTAAATGGACAAGGAACGTAGTTCCAAACTCTTTGCTTACACGAAAAAAACAATTTATGAAATCGTAAAATGGTCAAGGTGACAAACACATTTGGCTTTATTGGTTTTCTCTGCACCACTGATCTGGAATAAACTGCCAGATCACTTGAGGTCTGCCCCAACTATGTGTTCTTTTAAATCAAGGCTTAAAAGTTTTCTGTTTGCCACTGCCCTTCCTAAGGTCATTTAAAGATGCTGCATTTGTCTGCTTTTGCACTTCCTTTCTTTTAAATCTGCTGTTTTTCTACTATTTTATTTTTATGTTTTTATTTTTATTATCTTTTTTATTCTTTCTTTTATAAGTTGCCCTTTTCTGTTGTATTTGTTTTGTATTTTTATGCTTTATGTAAAGCACTTTGAATTGCCTTGGTTTATGAAATGTGCTATATAAATAAACTTGCCTTGCCTTGCCTTTGGCTACGTGATGAAACACAGAGAAGTAGTTCAGGTTAATTGTTTGGATTCTTCTAGTTACATTGTTCCAGTTCATGTTTCTTATGTGATTCCTTTCTGGTGTCATTTTTTTGCTATTAGGAAATCCAAGCCACCTGGTATGAGAAGCTACATGAGTGGGAGGATGCCCTGGTTGCATACGACAAGAAGATCGACATGAACAAAGAGGATCCAGAGCTCATCCTGGGTAGAATGCGCTGCTTGGAGGCGCTGGGAGAATGGTATGTCAGTAGTCATGTCTGTTGAGAGATCAGTAGAGCAGCAACGGTTCATTCAATTCTGTGTTCCAGCCATGACTAGCACAGAAGTCCGATAACAAAGCACCACTCAGGTTTAGACTGGATAGGCCATTCCTCCCAATCACCCCCCTCCAGGTTTCTCCATCGTTGCACATGATTGTTGAAGTTCCCCAGCAGATCTATAGAGTCCCTAGGCGGTATCCTTTCCGGTCCCCACCCAAAGACTCCAAGAAGGCTAGATATGCCAAACTGCTATTTGGTGCACAGGCACAACTAACAGTCAGAGCCTTCCTCTCAGCAACTCATGGTCACATAGAGGCGACCCCTTTTGTTCTCCGGCGTGTTTTTGCCCTGGGCTTTTAGGTATAAATGTGATTCACTGAAGTGATAGAATAGAGAACACATTAGTTTCTTCAGTTTTTAAACTTGGTGCTAATGGATAAAGACAGCATCTATACTTGCTGTGAGTTCTGCCATCTCCCACTTTTTACTTGCTCGTTGTGTGTAGGCAGCCTATTCCTAATGAGTCCTGACATAAGACCTTTGATGACTCGGCGAAAAGAGAGAGACAAAACAATTCCTCTAAGTTGACTGAAGTAATTTTACCGGAAAATGCATGAATAGGCATCCAACTCTAGTAAGAGGCGCTGCCACTCCAATGAAACCTCACCACAGCTGAGGCTCAACTCCCTAACGACCGCCCACCTTCAAAGAGCATTTTTAGGGAAAAAGAAAGTCATAAGATGTCCAGAAGGATCCAGATATGTGGATCATCATAGAGCTCTTGACGCTATGCAGATGTTAATTTGCTTATGTAACCTGCCTTCCTTGTGCCATTGTTGTATACACTGTGAGTCATTACACAAGAAAATTATTCAGTGATTTTACCAGAAAATGATTCAGCTGAAAAGAGGCTTTGTGTTTGTGTTTGTGTGTGGATGGGTAAGGCTTGGTGATGATACAACAGTCCATGAGTCCAAGGAGATCAGACTTAAGATAACACATTGTTCCCTGTTAAGGTAAAGGGATTTTGTACCAGTCCTCTCTGTGCTAATCCAAATCTGGAGAGAGGGATTGTTAAAAGTTCAGTTAATGTTTTTGACAGTCAAACTCAAACCTTATTGAAGCAACATTTAGTCTAGAATGACCATCTTACGTTTTTAAGGCATTTGAAGTATTAATCTACCCCCTATATTCTTTACCTGTCCGGCATACTGTATATACAGTGTTTCCCACACATTGGTTTATTTGTGGCGGCCCGCCACAATATTAACATTGACCGCCACATATTGATTTTCTATTTTTTTTTACCTCCTTGCCCCACTCTCTCTCTCTCTCACACAAACACCTTGACAACAGACCTGTCCGTGAAGAGCCCCTCCTCTCCGTACACACTCTAAATCAAAACTATGGCGTTTAATTAGTCTCAAAACCCGTGCACATATATAAAACAAGTGCGTGCACGTGATACAAGCACACTGAACAGAATCTGCAAAACCCATGCATGCACAAGCGCGGTCCCGCAAACACGGGGCTCTGACGACCGTGAGCTCGACCCTCCCTATGTGCTTGCAACTGCTCAACACTCGCTCGCTCATGAAGTTGACTTTTGAGACTTTGGAGGTGGGGATGGAATAGGCAGTGGCTGATGTGGCCCCTCCTTTGATTCCTTTTATTGGTCACTTTCAAGTTTGGGAAATGTCATTATTTTGAGACAACCCCCTTGACATAATAAATAACTGCTCTTTAATTTAAAATGTTTGGCATGTGCATTTTTGGTCAAGGTGATTTGGCCTCTTGGTTCTGTTAAAACTCGCATATCAAGCTGCTGATTACAAGAGCTGTTTTATACCTGACAAATGCTGCTATTTGGCACTCATACTCCAGCATGCAGCTATTTTGGCATGTTATGATCTGGGGATGGAGGCCTGTGTGTCCCATAAAGCCACTTATTGAACCCCCTGCATAGCTTTCATTTCCAGATTTACACTCCTTTTGGTGTATAATTCTAAAAATTATTTTTTCCACACAGATGACCTGTAACAGCCAATAACCATGAAAAGTAATATTACCAAAATAATAGCATTTCAATGTTATATTTCGAGTAGACTTTTTTGTTTCAGTACGTATAGTAGTCTTTTAGTAAAAACATGGATGCTAAAAAATTGAAGGATCCTGCAAGTATTCCTTGGAAAAGAGGGTAGATTTTGGCAAGAATTTACTGCAAAATACCAGGATGTCAATTTCTGGCATTAAGCACTAGTTGTATTCTGTTATAGTATGATGCTAGTATGTTACTTTAAATGCCTTGAACACCCACACAAGTGTTCCTGCTTATTGTGGCTGATTAGGCTTCTGTTCAGATTGAAGTTGGGCAGAGATATGCTGGGAATTACATGATGTCACCAAAATTCATATGCTAATAAAAATAATAAATGTTTAATCGACCTTTTTCACATCAGACAGTTTGGCATGTCATAGCAGGAAAAGCACAGGTGTGATTGATTACATTAAAAACTACTGCATTCCAGTTAGGTGAGCTAGTTCCCGGGTCCAGGTATTATGGATGCTGGCTCATTGGCATGGCTTACCTGAACACTTAATGGAACTGAGCCATCGTTAATTAAATTTGTTTCACCTGTGCTTTTCTTGCTATGGCAGCAAAGTGTCTGTCCTGAAAACGGTCTATTTGACCCATCCAAATACATACAAGAAATCTAACAAGAGAGTAAAGGAGATTTCAATCAAGTTGGCTCTCACAGTCCTGAGAAGAGGTCTAATCGGGCACAAGTGAAAACACCTGTGTGGATGGACCAATGGTGTGCAGTGTAGGGCCTTAAAAAACTCTTTACATTGCTAAATAAATTAATGCCTCCTTTTAAGAATTATTTGAGCAACTTTTCAGTAGAAATTCCAAAGATGTGAATGATGGTCTGCTGAGTCCAGTTATAACTCAAGCTCTTCCTTCCGCTGGACTCTGTGTTTCTCTGCTGTAGACACACATATGCCTAGTGTACTGGAGCTTTTTGTACTTGTTGCTTTTATGTTATACGATAGCCAGGCAGCTGGAGAACGGCTTCACTTCACTGACCCCCGTCCAAACCTGCCTCCCTCTTTTTCTCTGTCTGTCCATCCCTCTTTTTCCCTCATCTAAGCTTGCTCCAGCATCCTGCCTGCAAAACACACGCAGTGGGTTTGATCTCCTTCTGGACAATGCCGCACTGATTGTTGTTAATGAGGAATTAGACTTGGTTAGATGCACCTGACCCCAATGGGAACATCCATCTGTTTGCTGGGATGCTTGATTTTATCAGACTGTTGTGGGACGGTACATTTAAGATGTTCATCTTTAAGAACAAATGAAGAAATAAATAATGGCAGATGTAATCAAAACCAAGTCTTATCTCCTTCTCATCCTTGGCCAAAAATGCTTGGCTATTCTGGTGAATGATTTCTTCAGTTTTTGTTTGGCGCAGGAAAAGTAGATTTAGTGTCTTGACGTGTATGTATTATCATTAAGACTTGGACTTTAGAAGAGCCTTTTTATCTGTTGAGGGCACCAGGAGACCAGTACAATATAGCATCACTTTAGACAAGTTGTAAAAACTGGAATTAAAGCTATTTTTTAATCAACACATCATAATAATCACTCCTTTATACCTATAGTCCAACTTTATCATGTTCTACACATGTACATGTTGAGTGTCTTGTTGACAGTCCATGTAGCCATTCTGCATTGTGTACAATAATACTCTGCACCTGATTACCTGATCAACTAGGGAACCTGATGATAGCCGAGAGCAGTTTCTGATTAACTTACGTCATCACTGTGAACATGGGACTGAACAAATCTGGATTTGCTTTTTCTACCATCTAAAACCTGTGGTTAATGTGTTCCAGGGGTCAGTTGCACCAGCAGTGCTGTGAGGAGTGGACACTGGTGAGCGAGGAAACCCAGGCCAAAATGGCTCGGATGGCTGCTGCCGCTGCCTGGGGTCTAGGTAACCACTCAAATACTTCATATCACATATGAATTAACAATTAAAAATATTTGAAAGAACAGGTTAACAAATATAGCCACAAGCGGTGATTCCGGGTTCAAACCTTTTATGGTCAACAGAAGCAAGTAGGTCTAATGACCCAAAATTAAAGCCGCAAGCTGCAATTAACGGGTTTCAGGCTTCACAAAACTGAACAAAGTTACTTCAGCTACTTAAATTCTGTTTAATGAAGGAGTAAGACCAGTCACATACTTGTTTCATCATTACAGTGCATGTAGCAGAAAAAAAATTGTCAATATTGTCAATAGTCAAAAATAGCCAAAATATCTTATCTTGTCTACCATATAGTAAATTCATTGGGGAGTTAATTGGTGAAAAATCAACTTTAGTTCTGTTTTGTAGTATTTTGCTCCAAAATGAATTGGCAAAAGTAAATACTTAAACTGGAGTTAATGACAGGCAAAAACGTAATGCAATGAGGTGCTATTATGATGCTAAGCCATTTTTGGCCTTGTTTCAGCTACAGTTGATCCAAGTTGCATGGTATGTTTGATATGTTGCTATTTTCACAAGTGTTTAACTTAAGCATTAAGTGTATTTAGGGTTGTGTAAGACTTGTCAAGGGATTGGAAAAATATTGAACTTAAATATAAAAAGCATAGAGAAACTTTGGCCATAGAGTGTCATAAAGAAGTTGTTAATATTGTAGGCTAGGTTATGAGACTAATGCTTCAATTGCGCGGTAGCATCATGGGTCTAGGTGACTTCTGAAAACCATGTAAATTGTGCACAATACCACTTCACTGTGAAGTGACTGCTATTATGTAGACTGAGAAATGTGGAGTTGACAAATGTTGACCAAGAAATTGTAATGAAATACCAGGTCAGCGTGAACGCTGAGATACGAAGTCAGTACAACCTCGACAGGTTGATAGTTGGGCAACGATCTGAAGTATACCGAAATGGCATTGATTAGACTCATGATACAATGGGTTAGGATAGGGTTACCAAGCTCCTCTTTGCTATATTTAATACCAAAGTCTGGCTAAAGAAAAGTCAGTGCACCAAAATTTCTGAAGTACAACTTGAGTCATGAACTAATATGTGATGAGCCACGCCCACATGCGTCAATAACGAAACTCGGTGTATATGTTCAGAACATCGTGCAGGATGTCTCCTCTAAGTTTAATCATTTTTGTATAAAGACAACTTGAGTTAAGAGCCAATATGTGATAAGCCACTCCCACATTAACCGATCAAGCTTCAGATTTTCGTTAATACTTGCCCTAGGAGCATGTGCACCGAAATTGGTGAAAT
This sequence comes from Oplegnathus fasciatus, assembly GCA_003416845.1. Lineage (NCBI taxonomy): Eukaryota > Metazoa > Chordata > Actinopteri > Centrarchiformes > Oplegnathidae > Oplegnathus > Oplegnathus fasciatus. The sequence continues at coordinate 926,122 of NTHP01000104.1, forward strand.
TCTGTCCACTGGGTTTCTACGTTTTTGGCATTTGTGGCATGCCCTGTGGGTGGGCTCAAAAGGCATGCCTATTCCTAAACAATGAATGAAGATGTCTACCAAGATTTATGATGATTGGACAAATGGTCAATGAGTTATGGCCAATTTCCTGTTGTTGTTTTTTGTTGTTTTTTTGATTGATGGTGGCCATGTTTTTGAACTGGTCTTGCCCAGTTACAGTGCGTCGGTGTATCTCAGACCCAAAAGGCTGTATACCAAATTTGGTGTTGATACAGTCGAAGTCCAAAAAGTAGATGTCATATTACAGTTTTTCAGATTATCCGATCCAAATCCCCCCCCAAAAAAACAATCATGTTTTATTGTCCAAGAGACATTTTTGTAGTGCAAGTTGAGTTGGATGTGTGTGTCAAATTTCAAGTCAGTTTGACTCACAGTGTGGGTGTGACAGCTTTTCAAAGTTTTCGCTTTTGGCCGCTAATTACAGCGCTACCATCAGGCCTATTGGGGTCATATTTCTTGTGAAGCATTTGCACATCATTTCCAGTTATGGGGCAAGTTTCATGTCTCTAGCATGTTCCAGTTCATGGCAAATAGAGCGGCAGCATAAGACAACAAATAATAATGATAATAATGATAATAATAAAGCATAAACCCAATATGGTTCTGCCACTTCTGGATTTGAAGCCTAATAAGCAATATAGTTGCAGTCTTACCAGTTTTAAGAGAAGACTTGTGCGTGGAGTATTTAGGCCATCCTCTGTCTGACTCAGCGCAACAATACAATCAAACTGGGTAGCAATGAAAACAGTAACAGCTCTTGCCAAGTCCCCCTCACATAACCAGATGGGAATGGTGTCCAGTCATAACATTGACATATCGTAACGTGCAATGGTGGAGAAAAGCAGGGACCACACTGCAGAAGAAACCCCATGAGGTTTGCGGTCTGTGGCTTTGACTTTCCAAATTCATTCGTAAACCCTGAGACGATACCCAACCAGCAGGCCCTCTTTTATTTTTTGCCATTGGGAAGAAAAATGTTGAGGTTGCAGTCATTTATATTCTAGCGAACGGAGGTGGAGTGTGGTTCAAAACAGCAGTGACGGGCTGCTAAACTTCAATCTGCGTCAGTCTTGCTGAGATAAGTCTCAAGACATTTCAGTCATTATTAAAAGCTTACTTCTTAAGCCTGTCTTGTGCTTTTTCTTAACTTGATTGTTGTTTCTTCAGGGCACTGGGACAGCATGGAGGAGTACACGTGTATGATTCCAAGAGACACACATGATGGCGCTTTTTATAGAGCGGTGCTAGCCCTGCATCAGGACCTCTTCTCATTGGCCCAGCAGGTGGGTTACATCATCACTCACAAATACTCCCAATGGAAAGATTTCCCCCTATCCAATGTACATTAAAAGCCTATATTTTTAGAAAACATCTCATAAAGACATGCCACATGAGAATTCACCTAGTCTCGTGGTTTCTGGAATTTTCATTTGTTTTTATAGCAAGGTATGAAAAGTTAAAATCTTTGGAAACCAACACTGTAAAGACACATAAAAATGGCTTTACGGCTATTCCAGACAGGATCAAATTCCCCCATCAGCTCTGGCTTTTCATTAAAAGAAATAAAATGCACAAGGTTGGTTTGTTTTTTTTTCTTTTACAATGTGGTACCTCCTTGGTGTGGAAATGTTGTGTAACTCTTGAAATTGTAAATCACGGCATTCAGCCTCAAACAAATAAAGAGCCCGTTACCCATCCTTTCTGCCTGTCAACAAGGTCTGGTGGAGGTCAGGGTGGTGTTTTCCTCATTTGATGAGGGTTGGGATATTAGATGAGCTCATGGTCCCTGGAGATGGATTTGTTCAAGCTGGATGCCAGCACGTCTAACGAACACAAGCTCCAGCACTGACACCAGTAAACACCTGCTCCTCCAATTTCCCTGGACTCATCCTCCAAGTCCCTTTTTCACCACAGAGCCCGGGAGACCTGCTCTCTGTGCCCCCTCGTTCCTCCACAGCAACCCTTCCTCCTCTAATTTGGAGATTAGACCCAGGTGTGGCCTATAGGATTCTACAACAGCTGAATAGGGAAAACAGACTCTTTACTCTTGGCGAGAATGAGGCCACTCACAATGAATGAAGAGGAATGAAAAACAGATGGAGCGAGGGTGAAAGCTTAAATGTCAACATGAGCTCAGTCTAGTGTTCCGGATGTGGTTGGTAATCCTCGCACTTAAGTCCTTTTGATTCCATAGGGCTGTTCCTTTCCTCCCTCTATACCCCCAACAACCAGACATGTGCTCCAGGAGTCTTGGCGTGCGTCTTTGTGAAAGGTTTCAGGTTACTTTGCTTTATAAATCTCAATGTTTGGTCTGCTCCTGCGATGATGTGTAGACACGGCAGTCGTGCTTCCCCCAGTAAAGAAGTCTGCTGTGCCAAGATTTATGATATATCCAGTCCTCCAGTGTGCGTTTGATTAGTAAATTGTGTCATGGTTTTTACAAACCAGAGCCTTCCTTTTGACTTCACAGTCATGTTTGGGCTTTGTTTTGACTTTCCCCTAGTGGTTTATTTGGCCCTAACCATTCACGTAAAGGCCTTCATATCACACTGTAATGATAAAATAATATCACTGGACTTAAACCTATGTAAGTACATAAGTGCAACCTTTATGTAAAACAATGGAAGATTAGGTCATGGTTTGTTTGTGCTGCCAGAAGCCAGACACTGCATTTATCAGGAGTCGTCTGGACGGCACATTTCCATTGAGGCCCCAGCACAGTAATTCAAGAGTAAACAGGACCATAACTGAGTGGAGGCTGTAAAGAAGCAGCCTTATTGTCACCTCATCCCAGCCCCTCCTCTTGTTGTGCATGCCTGAAGAGGTGTTTAGGCACGCCATTCCTCCTTTCCCTCCCTGCAAAAAAAAAAAATAATTGGTGGGAGGCAGTCTGAAACAGCTGTGTGTCCTGGCCTCAATGAACTTCCTCAGTCATCCTCCCTCATTTTACCTTCCCACTAATAACAGTTCCCAAAAACGTTGGCTGTAGAAGTCTCAGAAATCAGCACGTTTTCATCCACAATACTTTTGTCCTTGTTTGTCCCTTTTGCTACTCTGGATCAGGTCTTTCTCTCAGTTACTGTTTTTCCACAACTCAGGGTTCTCACTGGTGATGCAATGTCTGCAGTATCCTTGAATTTGAAGAAGTGTAGTCCTATTAGGAAAGGTCAGGCCACTGGAATTTTACAAATGAGTCAGTAATACACCCAAAAAACAGGCAGGTAGGAAAAAGATTTTTTAGGACATGAATGTGCTCTGACAGTTGGTTGAACATCATGAGGTTTTCGGAATTTGCATCATGGTCATGACAGGCACTGTGATTGACAGCCACCATTTTGAATTCTTCTTTATTACTCTCCAATTCCTCTCCCTGTCTCTGAATGTGCATGCAAATTTAGGCTGTTTTTTAAAGATACATTTGACATCCACAACCATGGTTACATAACTTTACACTGTTGCTCTCAACAGGTCATTTACTTCTCCTCATAAAACACTTGGCACTCAGCAGTGCATCAAATCATTTTGCTATATAAGCAGGCGTTCTAGTCCTAGTTGCACTAATGTGTCACTGTTGGCCGCACTTTAGTGAAAGGGTGTGAGCACCAAGCAATAACATGCCTTCATTCATTTGTACAAAGTGTTTTTATTTTGTTGGTTTAGTCCCAATCCTGACTGGTCTTGATGAAGGAGTTTTTAGGAAAGTGTGACATTGTGTCATGGTACATTCTGGGGTCATGCTATTGGTACGTTGTTGAGGAAATGCCATTATTGCTATTTGTTAGCTCTTCTGAAGAGTTTGAGTATCTTGGGGAGGCAACTAAGTCAAGTAATGGATTAAACTAATATTTCTCCTGTCGAGGATTTACAGTGACTTCAGAAGCTAACTAAGAATTGCATCATCAATGCACCCTTCAGACAGACTTATGAAAAAAAAAAAATATAAATACAGAAAGAAAAAAAATGGTTGGGGGCAAATTTACAGTATTTGGGTAAGTATCACTGATAAACTATTATTGATAAATTGCCACTGTTTATGTGTGATTATGAAGCTACAGACTTCATAAAAATTTAACATCACACTATGGATGTGTTTTATGTAGTGTATTGACAAAGCAAGAGACCTCCTGGATGCTGAGCTGACGGCCATGGCTGGAGAGAGCTACAGTCGAGCCTACGGGGTAAGTGTTCCTCTGAGATAGCCAAGATATTCAACGCCTGGCTTCAGTCGACCATCTAATTTTTCATTGCATTCATGTGTAGAAGGATTATGCCACTGTAACAAAATTTTATTAGAGTGATGATTCATAGACATTTAAATCTCTGATCTAGCTTCTTTAGATGTCAGAAGCATAAATATTTACAGTTTCTCCACTGCTCTATGCTCTTACTGTATTATTTATGTGGAATTATCCAAGCAACATTTCAAATCAGAAGTTCAAACCTGAAAAACGGTAGTTTTCCTCTCGTGCACGTTGTTAGGTGACATTATCATGAAAGGCATTTGGTCCTAGTTGATTTTGATGTACTGTACATACCGTAGCTGTTCACCATGAAAATTGACAGCAGACACACTTCAGCAGGCATCTAGATTCTGGATGCTGTTACAAATGGCAGACAGATGCTGCACAAAAAGGTTACAGTGGGTTGCTGAATGCAGTCAATTGCAGATTTTGATTAATTTACAAGCTTTAATGATCCTTTTATATTGCCCAGAAGGGGCTTTTGCTCCATCTGGGCAATATACATTTTGCAACTATAATAATGAATGTGTGGATAAGAATGAATGTATGTGTGTCTGTTTCCCAGGCCATGGTGTCTTGCCAGATGCTATCAGAGCTGGAGGAGGTGATCCAGTACAAGCTGGTGCCAGAGAGGAGGGACATCATTAGGGAAACATGGTGGGAGAGGCTTCAGGTAACTACAGCGCTGGACACACACACACACACACACACACACACACACACACACACACACACACACACATACATACATACATATGCTCACACTCACTCACGTGTGCAACTACAAATGTAAAGCAGATGTTGGAAAGGCTACTGTTACTAATGGGAAACATTACAAGCCAGGCACCATACATATATGCAAACACACACACAAATGCCTCAGTGAGTAAGGGTTCACCATCTTGTACACTGGTATGTTTATTTCTCTGTTTGAAAGTAAATTTAAAGTAGGTTTGTAAAAATAGAATCATGTTGGGCTCTGGTGAGTGGTATTTACAATGCTTGAACAAACTTCAGGTGAAGGTCAGTAGAAATAAAGATATGTTCCACATGCAGCCAAAACTAGTTACAATCTGTCCAAATTATTCTATTTGCAGCTACGTCAACAAAGGAAAAGAATGAGTCACTTGAGCTACAGCATATTGTCAAAATAGGAAAATGTAGTTTCTTTAGTAAATGTAATGTTTCTAGTACACTGTCTACTCTGCAGTGTACAAGTAACCAAATTGGGTTTGTGTGATTTGTCGTGGTAGTTTAGTTATCATTTTTGTTGTCATTACAGCAATGGAGGTGATCTTATGCTGTAATGAGCCAAATTTTATTGTCGCCCACTGAATGCAGGCAGCACAATGTTAACCAGTCACCTTTGATTCTGGGTGTTAATGTTTCTAGTCACGTAGCAGGTTGCTTATATTAGACAACACCGTTGGCAGAGGAGGATGAGGTCGATGTAAACTGCACTGCTTATCGCTGTTTTAATTTTTGTTGCCTCCCTCTTGAGGTGAAGCTCACGATGTCATGCAAGTGGAAAATTACACTTTGAATTTGATCACAGCGGTAAAACTTGAGTTGCGTGTTGATAAAGTGGTATCAGATTTTGAATTAAGCTGCTAAAGAAACTCACTTCGGCTACTTGTTCCTGTGTTCGGATCCTTTTGGCCATTAACTGAAGGTCATGACCATAGGTGAGAGTTGGAACATACAGTAAATGGACTGGTAAATCATGAGCTTAAGTTGTCCTACTCAGTAAATAGAACTGACTCCCCCAAACACCTACAGTTTTTTGATAAAACGGTGCCCTTGCTTGCTTGCCTGCATGAAATGATTGTAGCAGTTTTTAGGAAAAATATTGCTACAATTATATTGGCTCATTTTGTGTCACCCACACTGTAACCCCATCCAAACTCTTTCTACTTCCTGAGACTGATTATGATTACTACCATCATCATTATTAATTGTGAATTACAGTGTTGTACATGCTGTTAAGTAAGACAGGAGGACGTGTGGAAGAACCACAAATCCACAAGCGGTTAGGAAAGATTTTGCCGCCGCCAAGTCTTTGGAATTCGAGACAAATGCCATCTGATCTAAGATAATACTGTTCAAGTTCATCTTTTCCATGTTGGCCTTTTTCTAGCTGAATCAAAATATGATCGTTTGAAAGGCCTTGTATGTGCATGTTGAGAGAAGATTTTAAGTCAGGCAGATAAACTGATAAGCCTTAATGTGATGCACCATTCCTGACTCTTGATGCCATGGCATCCAAGCTTCTCAGTTTAATACAGCATGTATAATGCTGCTTACTCTCAGTCCCTGTTTGCATTCCTGTCCCTCATCTCCTGCTCAGATGTTACTGACATTTTGGAAAATCCTCCTCACCAAAAAATCAAAAGCCTGCGTCACTTTATCCTTAACCGCAGCCCAGGAAGATTGTATTTGTCTGACGACTGCACGTGCTTTCCTAGAGGGCTCCACTATACTTATTTCAGTATTCTAAAAGGCTGTTTGATTACCGCAGTGCACATGTCAGTACACTTACCTTGTCCAGAGGTCTGTCCACATCGGAGGGTCGCAGTGAAGGAGGTAATGCTGGAAATAATTCAGAACAAAGACAGCACTAGCTTTGACTGCATGAAAAATGACTATAACACATGAGTAAGATCATTTTTAGAAAAGGCCTTGGCTCATTATCACAGCGTCAAAAAACAAAATGGCATGATTTCTAGCAACAGACGTGGGGTATGAACGTGGGTGTGAATTTATGCCAGGTAATTTGATGATCTTCAAAAATGAGTGACTGTCCATCATTTGCATTAGCAATTCATTACATTGAAAAAGCATTAGTCCAAAATAATACATTTGGGGGTGATGAAAGAGATAAAAAATTTGCAAAGGTTTAACCATTAGCTGGTGCATTATAGTATTGTGAAGTACATTATTTTGTTTTTGCTTTTGGATAAAGGCTTGATATCAGTCAGCACCAAGAATGTGTCATAGACATAAAAGTACTGTTTGTTTTCGTCCAAACTGTGCTTTTTTTTCTGTCAGTTGGTATTACCCAGCTGTTAGAAATGCACCTCTAACTAAACCTCTAAAGTTTCTATGAAATCAGCTTGACTGTTGAATATAAACTGTCACACACACACACACACACTAAAATCCCTGTACAGTAAAATGAAGACACTCTTGATCATCTTGACTTTTTCCATTCATAACAGATGGAGGTTTGTTGGAGGGAGGTATTTAGGATCAAGAGGGGTCTTCCTGAGCAAACAGACAGGGCCCATAATGGCAGCACCAGAGCTGGGGCTGCAATGCCTGACAGGGTCCTTCTCTCTATAGTGATTTATTGAGGCTGACCTCACACATCTGTCAGGGACTGTCCCGCTTCTTTACTCATTCTTTCTTTCTATAACAGTCTCTCCCTCATCAAAGGATTAGAGCTATGGCAAAGATTGTATGAAAAAACTGCACCCCACCGCTTGTGGGTAAATGTATCGGTGTGAATTCTTGCTTTTCTATCGCTGTGAGAACCTGTGATCCTCTACACACACATTTTAAAATGGCCTAACAGACGAATTCCTTTTGGCTAATTTAGACAGACTACATCCAAGTTTGCTTTTTATTAAAAGCTATAGACAGCTAGCTGTTAATCCTGTTTTGAAATTGGGGAAAAAAATTGGTATCAATACTCCAAAATCTGTGAAAATATGGTGTTAAGCAACTGGTATTTGGTATACCAATGATACACAGTGGTTTGGAGTTTTGGGGGGGCATTGGTTCCCCTGTTTTGTAGTATACATTCAAGAGGCAGACAGGAAATGTGGGTAAAAAGAAAGGGGAATGACATGCAACAATGGTCCACGGCCATATTCAAACCATGGACGTTGCAGTTACATGGTACATGTCTTAGACCACCTGTCCACCATGACGCCCCCAATGATACACAGTTGTTCCTTCCAATCAACTTAGGTGAACTGGCACTTCCTTATAGCTTCTCAGCAGAATGATGTCAGTAATTTCTGGCAGTTAAACCCAGACTAAACTGTCTTTAGTCATTGTAATCACTGACTATCGTTTCTTTCAGATTCTACCTGTGCTCAGCCCCTTATCCCATCATGTTAAGCCTACTTCAGAAATTGTACTATCAAATTCCAGCCTCAGGTTTCAACAGCTTACTAAAAGGCTTGTCCCAGTATTCTTTTGCCTTCTAAGGAATACAGCAAAAAAACACTTAATGAAAAGGACTTAAACTATGAAGTTACTAAATCACCACAAAGATGGGTTGTATTATCTTTGAAATTCTGTTAGCTGTGTTATGTTGCTTAAAAAATAATGATACTTACATATATATGAATACAGACCTGTGTTTGTGTATTTTTTCTGGCACGTGAACCTATACTCACGTGGACATGTTTAAGACAGGGACCACTGGTAGTAATAGTAGCTCCCTAGGGTTTCAACTATACCCCTCTCTCACGTGTGTTCATTCTCTTGAGTTTAACGAGTGGGTCCGTCTCTTTCAAAGGAGTAACAAAAGACTAATGCGTTTAACCCGTCTGTCCCTTGTTATTTTTGTGTTTTTCTCCTCTAGGGTTGTCAGCGTATCGTAGAGGACTGGCAAAGGATCCTGATGGTCAGATCGCTTGTCATCAGCCCCCACGAGGACATGAGGACTTGGCTGAAGTATGCCAGCCTCTGTGGCAAAAGTGGACGCTTGGTCAGTACATTGACATATTTGTACAAAGGCCCTCAGTATTCTCTGATCTGACCCCTGATCATGCACGATTAATTATAATCACAGAACATTCAGGAGGAATAAATCAGAGTTGATTAAATCAGCCTTGTCAAACGGAAAACGGAAGTCGAGCTCTGGTGGAGTTAAGTGCAACCATAAACTCCAGGCATGAAATTCAACTTCATTTCAACCTGTTTTAAGTTGGCGCTGATGAAAGTAACGCAGCACCCTCAATCACACTGTTTAGAAACCTGAACCTGCATATCTGCACAATGGAAGCGCTGCAATTTTCCATCCTTTACCTCACTGTTGTTGTAATTGATTGCAAGGGATGGTGGACAATCGGCCAATTTTTCTATCAACACACTCTTGTTGCATTTAAGCACACACACACACACACACAGAATGCCAGAATCCCCAACTATGATGTAACTGAAAACTGAAAAACGTGATGTGATTGGCCAGTGTCAAACATGGTAGGAAATGTGATTACAAGGGGTTGGAAAAAATGACTCCAATAACACTTTCTGTCTCTCTTCGTCTTTCAGAAATTTCCTTTATACACACAATCTTAAGTACTTACTCAAGCACTTACTCTGAACTATTTGTTTTGTGTTTTTTACTCTTTCATTACTCATTCCTAAAGTTGTATCAAGGTAGAAGTTTAACTAAGCTATGTATTGTCTTGGGGTCCCTACAAGACTTCTGGGTTCTTATTAAACTATAAACCTTCTGGTGATTCATTTGCCCTTTTTGCCTCTGTTGCCCTCTTCATCCCTCCAGGCACTGGCCCATAAGACCCTGGTGCTCCTTCTGGGTGTCGATCCCTCCAAGCAACTTGATCACCCACTGCCCACAGCCCACCCGCATGTCACCTATGCCTATATGAAGTACATGTGGAAGAGTGCCCGCAAGGTAGGAGCAAACACACTTGTTGTGTTGAGTCGATGGTTTGTTGCTTTTACATTAGTCGTCATACTTGACAGGGAGTACTTTTTAGGATAAAAAAGGTGACAGAATAAACCTGTCAGCTTGTAAAGAGTTCTGATGGTTATTACTTTTATACACAAGTTTTTAGTGCAACATGAGGAAACAATCAAGTTTCAACTAGGGAGAGCTTAAATTACTGGCACATTAGTGACATAAACAACTAATTAATTTAACGTTGTGAGAGAAACAGCCTGAGAAACGTTAACACCAACAAACTACATCTGTAAAAAGGAATTGAAATTGCAACCTGCTTAACAGGATGGCTATATAATATCAGCCTTGTGACAGTATAGTCTGAGTCTAAAAGTTGATCAGTAAAACCAACTCAGCTGTTACATTTAGATTAATGTTGTTGTTATTAATCTTCGTATCCATGGCAACAGTGGCTGAATTATGCCTGACTTAATAGACACAATAGCACAAGAGCACCTGCCAAACTTCCAACTACCAGCAGTGGTGACCTAACATTATACTTTGTGTTTCAAACTACGTGTCGTCAGAGCAGCATGGGATTGAACTGCTCTGCCCTGTGCAATTTTTCTGCCACATACAGTATATACACCCCCAAACACACATAAACACACCCACATTTATTGCCAGGTGTTGAATAGTGTTTGTGGCTCCAGAGTGCAGGTCTCATTAGGGGACTTAGGTAAGTGTGAGTATAAGCGTTGCTGTTGCTAGGGCCAGCTGTACTGCTCACAAGACAAATCAGAATATAAAAATACAGTCATACGCACGCAGCTGGAAAGGACACATCCGCTGTTTCCGGTGTTTTGGAACTGTAGGAAATGTCAGCTCATGTCACTGATCACACTTGTAATGACTGGGATTTTACTGAGTTTCTGATACAGACAAATTCTTCAGTCATTTTTTAAGTTAAATTCCACATATATAATACTAAAGTTAGTCATATACAACGTTTTTAGAAGTTCATGTGAAAAAGATACAAATGCTGGCCATAGCAAATATGTTACCTGGATTTCATCTCAGCATATCTGTCCCTGATTTTCTCCACTGTGGACAACATCCCAAATCTGTGCAAGTTATATGGCATGTAGTACAGACTGCCCTTACTTTGTTCCGATCAGACAACACCATGTCACAGTCGTCCAAATTGTAATACAAGTTCAAGTAACACAAACAGTGTCACCATGACAGCAGAGGATTTTCCCCAGTGAGACACTAGTGAGTCCAGCAACACTGATGTGAACAGAGAAGAATGTTGATTGTTGTCAGGCTGTCCTGCATTAAACTAGACAGTCTGCTCTGTAGGAGCAGTAAGATGATGACAACAAATAGATGTGCCACTTCTGGCAAGACAGGCAGATTAATATCACTTCACCACAACACTTATTTGTGTATCAGAGGAAGGCTACAGAAAAAATGCAGAATATGTCAAGAACAAAATGAGTGTGACAAGTGTGCTAGTCAATTTAGCACCATCTGTTCGTTTTTTATTGCAAATCACATGCTTGTATTTAATTCCAAGTGATTTTAGAAAGGTCCAAAGCCCCACTGACAAACATACTGTATCTCTCAATGACAGAGTTTTCACCTGCCGTTGGTATTTGTTTTATATCTCTCCAGATTGATGCCTTCCAACACATGCAGCACTTTGTGCAAGGGATGCAGCAGCAAGCCCAGCACGCCATTGCAGCCGAGGACCAACAGCATAAGCTGGAGCTCCACAAACTGATGGCCAGGTTTGCCTTTTTCTCACCACCTCATGAGCCTCTTTCCCAGAAAACATTTCCACATGTCACAATAGGAAAACCACAGGTGTAAATAATAAAATTAATGATAGCTGAATTCCATTTAGCTCCTTCAGTTTCAGGTTCCTGGTGTTTTTCATGCTGTCACACTGTCGTGGCTTACTGGGACACTTGAATACAACAGAGCCATTATTGATGTTATTATTAACACCTACGCTGTTATGAGTGGAGTAAGTGAATGTAGACAAATAATGAAGAAACTCCTCTTTCGAGTTGTATTAGTTAATTAGGTCGGGTATAATGCTCAGCACCGGCTGTTTTCTTCTGCTAACTTCACAAATGAATGCCACCAGTGAAAGGAAGGTTATGCTAGTTACATTACAATACAGCAAGCAGTCTCGGTTCTCGTTACAGATGGACACTAGGAGGGGGGAGAAAATGAAGTGCTGAAACTTAAATGTTGTAGCTTTACATGTAAAATTTCATTGCATATATAACCATTAATCAAGCTAAGAATTGATTCGTTTTTGCCACAACACGTACTAAGATAGCATTGGTGCAACTTCAAAACACTGAGTGCTTTGAAGAAAACTGCTATATTGTCTCTTCAGATGGATGTACAAATGATATACAGTTGACTCAGTGGCTTTTGTTTCTTGGCACGTATCGCTAGTGAATTTCCAGAGGGAAAGTCAAATTCAAATTCACCAAAAGTAATGCCAAGGTGTCATTATGAAATCATTATTCAGCAGTATTAAATCTCAGAAATACCTTCACGCCAGCCTCTGTACACCCACTCCAGTACAATGGAGAAAACACAAAGCAACATGCTGAAGTAAGGAAAAAGTAACCTCATGTGTTTTCTGTCATCATGTTGTGAACACACAGGGTCATGTACAGTGTGTTCTGCTCCTTTTCCATGAGCATGACCCAATCTGGCGTAGCATCTTTTACTAGTCCATTGGCGTCGTGTGGTCTTTTTCAGAGCTGGCCAGATTCTCTGAATGTCTCACCTCAAACTTCTCAATAAAATTATCCCTTTTGGCAGTTTGTCCCAAACAGCTACTTATCACAAACCAAACCTGACACAGTACCTGCAGGTATCACAGACCAGGTGTGTCTCCTCTACAGTGCTGGTGGTTTGCACCTATACCTCTCCCACTGGGTGTTGTGCTCTTCTGCTAACAGCCCTGGCACAGCTTTGGCACCTTTCCACTATCATCATCTCTCCTCACTGTGGAAAAAGATCCAGTGTGGAGTCTGTTTCAAACTTCTTTTTTTTTTTAAATTGACATTCAAATAACTATCATGTGTTTTCAGGCACTGATTTAGGCAATTTGAAAATGGAAAGTTTTGTATTCCCCAAAATTGTAGTAATGAAAGTCTTCAAGAAGTTGTCTGCATGCTCTTGTGGGATCATGGAAATATTTGAGGTGGATATCTAAAGCTCTCTCCTTTTAGGTTTGAATGTTAGCAGCTTGCCAGTGAAAGAGAAATAATAATAATGATTACTTTTTGGAGAATTTGACTGCACTGTATTGTGTATCATGTTGGTCAAACAACTCAAAACAAGGAAGAGGTGCAACTTGGGAACTTACAGGTATAATCCTATGCACAGTAAATCATACAGTATTCTCATTTAGGCTTGTGCACAAACACACAGCACTCATGTGCACTCTCCTATCTCATAAATCATACATGACAACACACAAGCGTGACAACAGGCAGAAGGGGCTTTTTTTTCATTTTTGCTTCTTCCAGACAGCGACTCTGGCTGTCTGAGGAATGCATTGTTAGAGAAAACACCTGTATAATGTCAGTCAGGACGGGTTCTCTCCAGACGTGCTGACACACTTTCATGAATACAGGTCGGCTGTGTGGTATGGAGCACACCTGGACTGCTCAGTCAGACACTCACGTCCACACAATCATATGGATGCCTCCACTCTCTCTCCAAAGAATCCAGTGTAATTTAACTGCTATTTTCTGCAAGATCAATAACCCTGGCGTCTCCTGTCTAAATAAACATGTTGTTCAAACATCCCCAAACATCCCATCCTCCTCCTGCTCCTTCTCCAAAAGTTCAACCTGATAACAGGAAACAGTTTGGCGTAGACACGCTGAACCTAAACTGTATGCTCGCATGGGAAAGCATTAAAACAAGATATTATGTAATCCTGAAAGACAATTTATTGGAGATGCTCTGCAAACAGTATTCAAAAATACTGCTAGTAGATGGGTCGACAATACAGTGCTTGTCAGTTGCTCAGTTTAGTGTAGTTGTATGTGAATTATATGTCATGGCCCTGCCAAACACACCTAGTCTGACTATTTGCCTGTAACCTGTACCAACTGTAAACTGTGTTTGTGGTGGTGATGGATAGAGCTAAGTCCTCCTTAGGGATGCCATAGTTCACTGTCGGGTTAAATTAAAAGAAAAGTGGCTTAGATAATTGAAAATCACCATATTCTCAGAACCTAACAGATAAATGCACTTCGGTCTTAAGTAGTGATATGTTTGATAAATGCCTGCATGATTTCCATGTCCTGTATCATGAGGTCACTCCTTTTTAATGGACTGCCCTTGGGTGTACTGAATGTCACCGTCAACTCTTTATAAGCAATGACAACATAAGCATGATGATTTTTCTTTGTGGCTTGTCCCCAACAGTGTCTTTGTTTCCTCATTGCTAATGTTGTTATATAATCATTGAATCAGTTGTCACTGCATTTGCTTCTATTAACAACATTGACCTCTGACCTCAGTACCTTTTATGGTCTCCAAAAAGATTTTTTTCCTGTTGAATGCCAGAAAATGTCAGTTAGTGTGTTTGTAATTTACAGAATTAAGTTCAAGGGCTTGTCATAGGAGCTTTATTGGTTTTACTTTACTTTTACTTTTATAAATGTTGGTGGAGACTACAGAATTAAGCAAAGTCAAATGAGGCTGATAATCTATCTAAACCAGGTTGGGCACTTTTTTCTTAAATAAAGTAATGTAAAATAATATTTTGATGGAAGGGAAAACAGTTATTTAAGTAATAATCTTAAATGAAATATCCCTCTCTGTCTTCTTAACTCTCTCTTTCTCCCATGTAGATGTTTCTTGAAGCTGGGGGAGTGGCAGCTCAGCCTGCAGGGCATCAACGAGAGCACCATCCCCAAGGTTCTGCAGTATTACAGCCATTCCACTGAGCATGACCGCAACTGGTACAAGGTCAGTCTCTCCCTTTCAACTCTAACCTTTCACTTTTGACTTCTCTCTGGTCGCAGTAAAATCCCAGCTGTGTCTATAGGAGGTTGCCATGACACTGATGTGTCACCAGGAAAACCTTAGACCCCATTTTATTGCCCTTTAACCAAACATGTCATAACATAGATGTTTGTTTAGTTTTTTGCTTTTTTGTCTCTGCACGGCTCATTTATTTTGCTCATTAGATTGTTATACATACTTGTGGTGCCTCCTCTGATGCATCAAAGATATGAGCTGATGGAAGAGCTGAGAGCATCTCTACTTTTGCTTGTCCATGCCTGTGCTGCAGGCTACAAAGATGTAACTATACACACATACCCCTCTCCCCATCCATCCTCGCCAACTCCCTTCAGCTTTTCAATCGTTAATAGCTGGTTGCTAAACACAGCACAACATCAGACTCCTGTGTTTGGATCAGAAAAATTGCAGCCCCTTGGGAGATATCTGTCCCTCAGTAAACTGGAAAATTACATCATGAACAAACGTGGAAGTCATTTCCAGTCATCACCACTTCTTACAAATCCAGATTCACCCAGTTTGTACCATCTCTCAACAGGCCTGGCATGCCTGGGCGGTGATGAATTTTGAGGCGGTGCTGCACTACAAACACCAGAATCAAGGACGTGACGAGAAGAAGAAGTTACGACATGCCAGTGGTGCCAGTGCTACTAGTGAAGCCAGCAACAGCGACAGCGAGGTCGACAGCACTGACCATAGTCCTGTGCCCTCACCAGGCCAGAAAAAGGTCAATGAGGTAAGAGTCACAGAGAATTAAACCCTCTTCACACCCATCCACATCAGTCATTCCAATATGCATTCACCTCATTTTAAAGATATGACAAAGTCCCTGCACCTTGCAAAGTTAAAAACATCACAACTTCAAAACAGACACATTTCTGGGGATAAGTGGAGCATGACTTAGCCTGACAAAATATTATTATGGCAATGCTCCTGTCACTGTTTGTAGACAGAGCTTTGAAAAGTTCATTTCAGTTTGGTTAATCTTTGCTGTCCCCTGTAATGATAAAAAATATGAATTCGGAACTCTAAATTACGGTGACTGTCCAGACCTTGCCATACCCACCTACAGTACAGTATGTTCTCCAGTATAGCTTTATTTCTTTTGGTCACGAAAAAGCATCTGTTGTGTGCTGTCGCTCCACAGGACCTCTCGAAGACACTGCTTCTGTACACAGTTCCTGCTGTTCAAGGTTTCTTCCGCTCCATTTCCCTGTCCAGAGGCAATAACCTGCAGGACACACTCAGGTGAGTTAAATGACTGGGCAAGTAGTCCAAACAACAGACGTGGTATGTGGGGATAGGAGGACCTCTAGTGGTTGATTGTGACTGCACTATGTCATTATCCTTAATAATTACTGTAGACAAGAAAAGATTCCGATTTAATTTTTGTCTTTTTTTTTCTTTTTTTTTTACTGTTCAGGGTTCTGACTCTGTGGTTTGACTACGGTCATTGGCCTGAAGTGAATGAAGCCCTGGTGGAGGGCATCAAGACCATTCAAATAGACACCTGGCTACAGGTAATACATACACACATACACAAACACACATTTGAAGTGCAGTTAGGCTAGAGATAAAGAAGAGGGATAGATGAATCCCCATTAAAGTGAGAAGATTTGGGCAGGGTAAAAGAGTAAACAAGATTTAAAAGAGAAAGAAAAATGTTATTGTGTCAATGCTATATTTTGTATAGCCAATATGCTGTGCAGATTGTAAAGCTCCTTGAGGCAAATTGTAATGTGTGATATTGGGCAATATAAATAAAAAATGACTTGACTTGATATTTCACATGTAAACCCAGGTTACTGAGTTTTTATTCCATTATCCCTCTGCCTGTGCAGGTGATCCCTCAGCTCATAGCTCGAATTGACACTCCTCGAGCCCTGGTCGGTCGCCTCATCCACCAGCTGCTAACAGACATTGGACGGTATCATCCCCAAGTAAGTCTGCTCACATTACTGCTAATGTTGTTTCACAATAGAAAACAGAACCAAGAAAACATTTCCAATGGTCACTTAAAGCATTACTGTCAGTGATGGTTGGATTGTCCACCTCCAGGCTTTGATCTACCCACTGACTGTGGCCTCCAAGTCCACCACCACAGCTCGCCACAATGCTGCTAACAAGATCCTGAAGAACATGTGTGAACACTGCAACACTCTGGTTCAGCAGGCCATCATGGTACAGAGATTTAATCATTTATATTTATTATTACACAATAAAATCATCTTCATCCTTTACTTTAAAAAGTGATACAGGTTTGTAAATACTGTATATGTAAAACTCTCTGTGAAAAGAATGAACGAAGTGCTACCACTCTTGCAGAGCCGGTATTTGCACTTAGTAAGTTCCTCTTTAGGTTGCACTGATGTGTTGTCTGCTGTAGAGAGATCAGTCAGGCCTTAAGAGGCTTCAACTTGTTTTCCCTTTTTCTTTATAAACGTAAAATGTCATATTTTTCATCTAGGAAACTTTTAAGCGATCTAAAATGTAGTTATTATCCATGAAGACCAGATACCTGATATGTTATACCTCTGAGTTTCGAGGGGCAACATCAGAGAACAGTCTGACCTTTTCATCTTTGTTTACTTCATCCAGGTGAGTGAGGAGCTTATCCGAGTGGCCATCTTGTGGCATGAGATGTGGCACGAGGGCCTTGAAGAGGCGTCACGTCTTTACTTTGGTGAGCGCAACGTCAAGGGCATGTTTGCTGTGCTTGAGCCTCTACATGCCATGATGGAGAGGGGACCACAAACCCTCAAAGAGACCTCTTTTAACCAGGTGCGTGTCATCTCTGACTGGGGTTGAATTTAGAGTTTAGACTTGTTTACGGCAGCACCACAAACTATAACCTCTGCATCTCAATTCAAGGGTGAATATTTTTGTAGGCATTGTAAAATTAGTTACATATATTTTATCACCACAAATTAACTGTGTTGTACACTGGACTATTTACTTTACAGTTAAGTCGTACCAGTAACCCTAGCTCTCTGCGCAAGCAGTATCAGATGTTTCCTTTCAGCCTGCCTTTGCAGAGTGCACTATTAAAAACAAAATACTTACTGAATCCTAGATTAATTGTTGGAACATTGATGTTTAGTGGCTTGACATTCATTTTTATATTCTTGCCTTGGCAAACCATTTTCATTTAATTGAATGAGTCATTGTACAGGGACAGAGTGTGTTTGTCTTTTTTCATGCTACAGGCTTACGGCAGGGACTTGATGGAGGCTCAGGACTGGTGCAGGAAGTACATGCGCTCTGGAAATGTAAAAGACCTCACCCAGGCCTGGGACCTCTACTACCATGTATTCAGACGCATCTCCAAACAGCTGCCACAGGTGAGTGAAACTATGAAGTCACTGCACTGAATCTGTTGTACTAGTTTTTCTTATCAACCGAATTCTAATAACAACTGCAGTCTGCCTCAGGTAGGAATACTGTATGTGCACGGATGTAAATCTACAATATACTGTATATATACAGTATATATGAGCATTTAGTATAGAAATATGTAAGCATGCTTTGGTGTGTTCACCAAGGAACAAAGAGACATCAACCTGTACCAGTGAAGCTCAAC
Organism: Oplegnathus fasciatus; assembly: GCA_003416845.1. Classification (NCBI taxonomy): domain Eukaryota; kingdom Metazoa; phylum Chordata; class Actinopteri; order Centrarchiformes; family Oplegnathidae; genus Oplegnathus; species Oplegnathus fasciatus. The sequence goes on from NTHP01000104.1 coordinate 944,717, forward strand.
TACACACACTAATGTAAATCCGACAAATGTGGCTGATATGAGTCCGCTGAAACAGCAACTCTAAGGCTCCTAGGAAAATTAGAGCTGATATCCCACCAGTTCTGCATTCTTATGTCCATTCCAGTTTCTTATCAGATGTGATGAGAAATATTTTGCCTTTCATGTCCTGACTCGTTCTTTGATTTCATGGCAGGTAAATCCACACATACTGCCTGTAGTCATGTAAAGTGGTATAAAGAAGGAGCGAGATTCAGCAGTGATTGGAAGATAATGATAGAGAAACAAGGGACTTCTTTCATTCTTCCCTCTCTAGGTGAAGTCATTGAACAAGATGCCAAAAATAGTGTTGAAAGATGGCAGGATGTGATGAGACAGAGATGATGGAAGATGAAAGAGGAATGGCAGAACATCATGGGATACCATCACTCCTTTTAATATCATACACTCAGTAGCCACTTTATCAACTGAAGTATGAGGGACATTAAATAATATCAGGTCAGATCCATAAAAGCCAGATTTTTTTGTGACATAGATTCTACAAGTTGCAGCTAATTTTCCTCTGGGTGTTCTGTGGTAATACGTTTTGGCCCAGCTATTAGCTCCTACTATTAGCTGTACTTTTATCCTTCAGCCTTTCACACAACTAACTGTTGTGATGAAGAATTGCTGCTTTTTTATTCTGTGTAACTTTCTCAACATTTCCCCAAACACAATTAAACAGCCAAAACACAGAAGGACAGCTGTTTTCTTGATAATGATACTACTTTTTCCTTCACCAAAAATTCCAGTATACTTAGTAGCTGAATACTTTTACAAATGCCCTCTTATATACCAAACATGGTATATGCACATTAACATTCCCATAATGTTCTGTATATACAAGTATTCTCTTTATGAGCTTACGCACTCGTTGCACTGTATCCCAGAAGCTGGGTAAGCTATTTCAGTTATGATGAAACTGTCTAAGGTAAGTGATGCAGATGCACGCAGGCTGTTAGCCATTTCCTTTGGTGGCCTACTCAAAGTCATGGGTAGATGGCTTAAACTTTACTTACACCAGGTCTTATTGCTTCTGGAGTGAAGATACTGTAAAATTGAACTGATAGATGTCATTCGTCACAGCAATCATCACATTGTTAAAGAATGACATTAAAAAAAAAAAAAAGTTCTGTCAGGAGCTCTCACTTCACATAGCAAATGGAGACGGCAATACTATTTGACATTGTGGCATGGTCCCGCTCTCAGGGATGCTCCCTGCCGCGACATTACAGTAAGCAGCATGAAATACACATCAACATAATAACATGCTGGGAGCATTGCAAATATTCCCCCTCTGGGCATTAACATAGAAGTAAATCCCCTCCAAGATGCATCCAAACAGCAGATCCAGAGCAGTTTGCGGCTGTGATGAAGTAACCATATATTAGCATTCAGAATTTAACTGTAAAAGATTTTAAATAGTCTGCCAGAGTCCAATTTGATGCAGTTTAAATCTCTGATGGTTGAATGCAGATAAGCAGAGCACAAGCATTTTTTAATGGACACATAGAAAGTGAAATGTTCCAGAGTGATTTATTAAAGGTTGTGTATAAACAACTTTTTCCAAATAAGATCTCAACTTGGATATGAGCCAATTTATGTAACATTTGCATATTGGTTTCGGCACTGTTGGCAGGAGCTGTTTTGCCAGTGCACAGACTAAACACTAATTGTCTCTTCCTCTGTTACATCCCCATCTCATCAACTTTCCACACAGTTGACCTCCCTGGAGCTACAATATGTGTCTCCAAAGCTGCTGATGTGTCGGGACCTGGAGCTGGCTGTACCAGGCACTTATGACCCCAACCAGCCAATCATCCGCATCCAGTCCATTGCCCCCTCCCTGCAGGTCATCACCTCCAAGCAGCGCCCACGCAAACTCACCATCATGGGTAAGATTAGGAGAAAATTGCACAGGCCTTGTGGCTGTGAACCTATTATGTTAGGAAAATAGATTAAAGAATATCTGTAGTCAGAGTCATATGCTTTCAGCAATAACCAAACAACAAACAGCTTCAAGGCCACGATTTATTTTGAATTCATCAGTCATGGCAAAGTTTTGTGTGTGGATATATACACCAGAGTAAAAATCTTCTTTACAAACAGAAGGAAGATCAAAACTGTGATAAAGTTATTGTGAATCCCAATCACCACAGAAAAAGAAATTTTTAAAAACTCAGTGGCCAGGGAGCTCATGTCATGAGTCACTTGTTTGTTCCATTTTCTATCCCAAGAGAAATGGTGCATGCAGGCACAGATCGATTTGTCAGGAATCCTCCCAACACCGTCCATTGGCATTAATTTGAATACAGAAATAAACAATTCTGACACCTTCTCTCCTACTCTGCTTTGTGATTTGAAATACATCTCTGAAGTGCTTCTAAAATGGCACAGCACTATAAAGTCACCTTGTCTTCAAGCCAAATTCTCGGATTATCAATCACAAATGGTGCACTCTACTTCACTCTTTTCCACTGCACAATGTGATACCTTGTTCTGATGTATCCCATCAGTGTTACAAAACATACTCTGTAAAAGATGATGGCCAATAAATCAACTGACCCCTGGAGCAAGACTTCAGATTAAGACCTGTCACCCACTACAGTTCACTTAGATTTACTGTCAGCGCTCATTCCCCCTTGTGACACACAATACATTGCTTACTGGGATTGTCATTAGGAGCAAACTGGGGATAGAACAGGGACTCTATCCTATTCGTTCCACTGGAAATAACGGTTAACTCCATCAAAGGTTGTATGACAATTACGTTGAAATCATTGTAATGTGATCTGTTTAGAATACAAAGGACAGTATAAGATAATGGAACAATTAGATAAGTGACATCATCTGTACTTCAGATAAGTTAAATACATTTTCCTCTCTGTCATGCTGAAAACTTGATTGTGCTTAAGAGGATTGAGTTGATGTCACAGTTCATCCATTGCATAGATACATATTTTCCACTCCATGGGAGTTGATCAAAAAAAATACCTTGGCCGCAATCAACAGATAATACTTCATATGAACTTCACTAGGTACTTTCAGTATGGTGCTTGTAAACCCCTGTGTTCGTTCTGCTGCACAAATCACAAGTGGGTTTACTTTCCATAGTGGAGTTATTTTACCACAACCTCTCATATCTGTCGTTTTTGAGTGCCATGCCAAACCGAGGGTGACCATGAAGTGAGGGATTATTGGGACAAAGCCTACTGTAGGAGTGATGTGGTTCATGTGAAATCATTTATTGCCTGTTTAAACTCACTAGACATTGCTTCAGGCGAAGGTAATGGAGATGCAGCTGCAGAGCAGCAGGGGAGCACCCTGGAGAAAACAGCCAGTACTGCCAAATCCAACCATATAATGATTCTTACATAATGCCTTAACCCTTTTGGGCAGTGTATCAATGTTGTGTTTTGTGGCGCCCTCTGCAGGCAGTAATGGCCACGAGTTCATGTTCCTGTTGAAGGGCCATGAGGACCTGAGGCAGGATGAGAGAGTCATGCAGCTGTTTGGTCTGGTCAACACACTGCTGGCCAACGACCCTGCGTCCTTGCGCAAGAACCTCAGGTAGACACACAGTCATGTTCACACACACACACACACACACACACACACACACACAAGAGCATCACGCACTCCCAGGTACAGTACATTTTACACATGTCTTGAGCATACACACTTGCATACTCTCAAAGTTGTGGACATGAAGTTGAAAAACAAAAATATTGAAACCTTAACAGTGAATTGTATATTTGTTTGTTTGATTGTCTTGGCTGTGTGTTGCATTCGTCAGCATTCAGCGCTATGCAGTGATCCCCCTGTCCACCAACTCAGGCCTGATTGGCTGGGTGCCCCACTGTGACACCCTGCATGCCCTCATCAGGGACTACAGAGAGAAGAAAAAGATTTTGCTCAACATTGAACATCGCATCATGCTCAGGGTGAGGAACCACTATCATCTGTTAGGTTTCTACTTCCAATATTTTAATAACTGAAAATTGAATGTGCATTCCCTGCATACATATGTGTTGTTTACATTATTAGAGCGCAGTTTCTCTGTTTCAGTCAGTTAACTCACCGAGCAACATTAAGGTGTTAGAAGCAATTACATTCCCAGGATGGATTTTAATTATGCTATGCTATGTTATTAAATACATATTTAGGTGTAAATGAGCTTATGTGCTTGCATGTTATTCATTGTTTTGTGCCAAACAAACAGTTGTTTGTGTCATTCATGAAATGTTTGTAAATTTATAATTTTCATATAAAATACTAAATAGATTCATCAAAGCTGTGGAAGCATCTGTTTTCAGTGATTATATTGATGAATACCAATCACTCTTTAATGAAAACACATTCACAGGTCCTTAATTGTCACAAATTAACTACACATCTCTGCCTCAGAATACCCAATTAGTCAAAGGAGAACACTCGCACACATACATAATGTTCCTCACAAAAATATCACTACAGAAAGCGAAAATGCCTCACATTAAATATCAGAGCAGAGACAGAGCAGGTTAAGACACTGACATCCGCTGAGCAAAAAGTTCACAGAGAGTGCTTTGATTGAAAACTGTACACTGAAAAAGGCGTCAGAGCCAACCAAAGAAACATCAAGGCTGCAGGAGAAGGGCAGGGCTGAAGTTCAAGTCTCATTGGTCCACAATAGGATGATGACATCATGTCCTACCATGATTCATCGTTCAACAGGATAAAAAAACAACAGACCCTGTGAGACTGTGAGAAGACGAGCAGGAAATGTCACTGCCAGCCACTCTGTCAGTTGTCCTCTAATCACAAAACAAATTAACAGGAATCAGTCATTAACTGAAAAAACAGGCTTTTGCTTTATAAAAAGTGCGCATCTTTTCAAAGAAACCTGCTAAATAGCTAGTTTCATCAGTAATAGTGGAAATTGAACCAGAACATGACCTGTAGAGTTTACACACTCTGCACATACAGGGTCTAATTTCACTAAGATGTGAGACCAAATTGACTGTGACTAAATCTTTAATGGAAATTGCCCTGTGCACAAATGTTCTTTTGCTGGCATGGTTTCTACTGGTTTTGAATGAGACTCTGATTTTATTTTCAATTTACTAATGCTGTTTGAGTTATTAATGATGTGTTACATTCAGTTTTAGCTTGCTAAATGGCAAGATATTAAGTTGACCAGTCAATCAGTCAGGCCATTAATCAATTTTAGATAAAAGATGAGGAAGATGGGAGAGTGAGACAATGATAGATTGTAGTCTTTTGGAGTTTGTGTCACAGTGTTTCTTTCTTAAACTAAAACTTAACAGTTCATTAAAAGTAAAGCATTATTTTTGTTATTTTCGGCCGTACCGCAAGTTTGCAGGGACTCTGATGTCCAATACACACCCGCAGGACGAACGTAGTCTCTGACATTTGAACCCAAACAGTTATTTACGCATTTTCTTTGCGAACAATTAACAACCTTTCTGTAATGGGACCTACTTACACTCAGTTTCTAATTTCCCATAACCTGAAACATGCATTTCAGTCTTAACACAATTTTCCAGTTGCAATTACATTAACATGTAAAATGTTTTGGGGCTAATATGAGTTCACTTTATTTCACCGTAGTAGGTCATCATACAGTAGCTGTGATATACTGTATAGTTAATTAAAGGCGAAATTCAGCAGAAACTCAGCAGCCACCAAAATAAATGCAGACATGTATGAACAATGCTAAAACTTGGAAATTGCTTTTGCCCTGTGGGTGTGTATTGCACAACAGCCCTCCTGGTAACAAAAATTACATCAGACTCTGCTGTGAAGTAAGTGATGACATTTTGAACACAGTCAGTCAGCAGGGTGGTGGAGAAAGTAAGAATCATTATCCTTTTAATACATTCCCGGAGCTCTTCCATTTACTTTTAGGAGTCTTTAAATGTTGCTGTTTTCCAGTACTCTGTGGTTGCTTTACAAAATATTCTAAATAAAAATATTTATGCACCATAAAGTTGAATTTTTTTTAATGCTTAATTCAGTAACATTCACTTGTAACTGGCATTGAAAATGATTAAAGAGCCTTGAATTTAACTCGTCTAAACTCACAACATGGTATGCATTTAAAGTGTGTTTTTGTAATGGGCTTTGTGTATTTCAGATGGCCCCAGACTACGACCACCTGACTCTGATGGAGAAGGTGGAGGTGTTTGAGCACGCCGTCAACAACACGGCAGGAGACGACCTGGCCAAGCTCTTGTGGCTCAAGAGCCCCAGCTCTGAGGTGAGATGCTCTGCTTTTTTACTCTGTCAGCTCAGGGAGGATGATTGAGTGTACTTGATCTTTTTAGCATCCATCCTCACATTTCAGTGGTTCTGGGGTAAAATGTCAAGAGTGGTCAGTTATAGAAAAGATAACATACAAATCTATAAATTAACATTTTTCCAAGAGGCTGAACTGGCAGTCATTTTAGAAAGGTTTTCATTTGATGCAGGGAAAACATTGTGAGGAAAGGAACACTTTTTAAGTGTGTCTAGTCTCTCATTTTTCTAATTATTGAGGTAAATACAGTGCTGGTGATGTAAAACTGTTGTTTTCCCTGAAGAATCAGTTTTCTGGGTTGTATGTCCTACTTTCAAACCACTGACTTAGCAGGACTTAACTAACAGACCTTCAAATTTAATCCATTTTTAGGAACATTGGTACCTTGTGTACCTGATGTTCTGCATGTTCAAGTGTCTGGAAAGATGTATCAAGCAGCCTGCCAGAGAGTTCTGTGCCATTTTCCACACTGTTCTGCTCTAATGTTGTGAACCAGAAGAGCTCTCATAATGCAGATGTTATCTCTCCTCCAGGTGTGGTTCGACAGGAGGACCAATTATACCCGCTCCTTGGCTGTTATGTCCATGGTGGGCTACATCCTCGGACTGGGTGACCGGTGAGTTTCTAAGCCAAAAGGTCTTGCATTATTTCAAGGAGATTATTACAATAATGATATGACAGTTATCATAGGACATTAATACAGAGATGACGTTTCTCTTCTCCAGGCATCCATCCAACTTGATGTTGGACCGGTTAAGTGGCAAGATCCTCCACATTGACTTTGGAGACTGTTTTGAGGTGAGAGGAGATTTTCTTTCAATACATTATCCGCATTATTCTTATTTATAATATATCTGAGACTGACCCTCATTACAACCTTCAACAGGTCGCCATGACCAGAGAGAAGTTCCCTGAAAAGATCCCATTCAGACTGACGAGGATGCTGACCAACGCCATGGAGGTATGCAACCCTGCAGTATCTTATGCTGTGATACACACACACACGTGTGAATCTTTTTAATAAGTTCTTATTCTTCCAGAGTTATCCAAGTGTTTAAGTCCTCCACATTAAAGCTACAGATACTCCTCAACTAGACTTAAACTGAATCTTGTCTGAGCTTCTTGTCCTGTGTCTTCTGTATTTTAGTTAAAATAATAATTAGTCTTTTCCAAGTATGCAGTGTTTTATCAGAAGTCATGACTCATTGTGCCTTGTATTTAATGAGGAAAGACGAAAAGGAATTACGAATGAAAACATAAAGAAATAAAATTCAATGTTGTAAGAGGTTTAAGTTGTATCATCTCTTCAATGACTGGAAAAGTTTTTAAAGTTGTAAAATATGTTTGAAAATATTCTTAAAGCACAATTCATTTATCTAAATACAAACCACCAAACCTCAAAACACCAGATTGGATCCTGCAACTACCAAATACACTGACCTTTAATGTACAAACACAAAACAGAAACTTCATCTTCAGATCTTGTGAAAGGTTTGTCTCCGTCTGTAAAGTTTGTGTCTGATTGTGTGCCAGGTGACAGGCTTGGACGGCAACTACCGGATCACCTGCCACACAGTGATGGAGGTGCTGAGGGAGCACCGGGACAGTGTCATGGCTGTGCTAGAGGCCTTCGTCTACGACCCGCTGCTCAACTGGAGGCTCATGGACAGTAAGAGATCCTCAGTTGATCACAGTACATTCAGGCTGGTCTTACAAAGTTTCAGTGAAGGAACACACACGACAGACAAATTACATGTTGCAGACTGAAATAACCACGGCAGCATAAATGACAATAACAATCAACTGGATGTGAACAAGTTCAGCCCAGAAAATTAAAATTGAGAGGGTTGATGCAAATTACTCCACTTAGAGTAAAAACTCTTTTTTTGAGGTAGTTGAGAGTGTGGAGCACTAAATTTAATTTAAAAAACTAAAGCGTTCTCCCAGTAGTAAATCTATTTGGCTCGTACTTGGGAGAGAAATTGACTAAATGCTTAAAGAAGTGGTGTAGACATCTAAAGGTCGTTGGTTAAATTTAAGTGAACAAAGTGAATGAATATCTCTGGCAAACTCTTAGCCAATACTGTCAAGGTTGCCTTAAGCAAGACATTTTATCTATTGTACAACAGTAGAATCAGTTTTATTGTAAAGGAGGTTCATTATTTTTATTTAAAGAAATAATAATAATCCAGGAACAGCTATAAAATTGGTTTGAAAAAGTATACAAAAATCTGTGTGAAAATTGGATTCTAAAAATACCAGTTTACAGCACAAATGGCCTGTTTTTAACCATTTATGGTTTCTGACTTATTTACAGGGACTGCAGGGTGCATTTCTATACGTCACATCACTGTAACCATTTTCTGAATTGTCAACGTAGCAGGAGGACCTTATTTACTGTAAAGTGTGCTGAACATTTTCTTCTTGCAGCAGGAAGCAGAACTTTTGGGGGCATAGATATATAAAAACCTGGGAGACAATTTACACAATTTAAAAAGATCTGCTCTTTTTTGTAAAATCAGTATTTTTCAGTGAATATCAGAGCCGTAACTACTTGTAATGGTTAAAAAAAAAAAGCTTAATTTTTTTCTGCATTTAAAAAGGTCACAACGATGCTGCTGCTTCCTGTGTTATGGATGAAAAATAGAATGTAGAGCACTACAGTATATACAATAAAAATAAGAGTAGTAATTGTCATGTCAAGGGAAAATAACTTGTTCTCACACACCTTACCTGTGTCACCCACAGCAAACACCAAAGGCAACAAGCGTTCCCGCACCAGAACCGACTCGTACACTGCCGGACAGTCAGTGGGTGAGTCTACAGTACAACTGTGGCCATAACCGCTTCCTGTTTTCCACTTAATAATGTAAAAACATGTTTAAACCCGTGACTGTGTGGTGTCCTCTGCAGAGGCTCTTGAGGGAATAGACCTTGGAGAGAACACACACAAGAAACCAGGGACCACAGTGCCTGAATCCATTCACTCCTTCAGTGAGTTACCAGCACATTCTGTCATTCCATGGATTATTTGTTGTTGTAGAAGCCTTTCGTTTTTCTCCACTCTTTTTACCACAACAATACCAAGCTCTTTTGCTGTCATAAATGATTGGTACAACTGCTGTGCTATTGTAAGGCAGCACTTAAGTCCACTTTGACATCCTTCAGCTGCAGAGACTTGGTGCAGACAGAGCACCTGAATTTGCTTTTTCTTAAGTTGCTTATAGTTGATGCCAGCCTGTTTTTGTCTTTTTAGTTGGAGATGGCTTGGTACAACCTGAGGCTCTCAACAAGAAAGCTATTCAGATTATTAACAGAGTGAGAGACAAACTTACAGGTAAGTTCTGCAGCACTCAACAAGCACTACCAACCTAGATATAAAAAAAGGGTCAAACCTCTAGACAAATAGTAGCTTTCGTACTACTGTTTTATTCTTCCCCACAAGTTTCTGTTGGAAATAACGATATCTTGTTAGCATTGTTAAAATTCCTCAGGTCAAAAGAAAAGTTTTTACTGTACACATCATTTCCCCACTTGTAAATTACCTTGTAAACAAGGCTGAAATTCTTTATTGTGAGACAAGTACGTGGTAAAAGATTTATTCAATTTTTTTTGCTGCTTTTTGTTGCTCATAAATGTGCAATGCTTTAGAAATACTGTACAAAAAATGTCAAGTAGTCAGATGTTCAGATGACTCATACTTTACCTTCTTCAGTCACAATATTACTAGGCTAACCCACCGCATTTTTCTGTAGAGATAGGGTAAACAATCCTAAAAATACTTTGGTGTCATTGATTAAAGTCCTTGAAATCAGAAGGAATTCTAGCCTCACCAGATTGAATTTTCTGGTAAAGGTCTAGTGTTTTGATGAGAGTTTGTTCCCTGCAGGTCGAGACTTTTCTCATGATGAGACATTGGATGTGCCAACGCAAGTGGAGCTCCTCATCAAGCAAGCCACATCACATGAAAACCTGTGCCAGTGCTACATTGGATGGTCAGTACTGGTGCTTGAGCTTTCTTTTTATGTGGTGTTTGCAATCGACATTTTCAGCTGTAGAATTTATTTAGACCAGTGATGTGGGGCAGCAGAAATCCACCTAGAGACGGTTTTAGCTCACCTAAATGATGGTGATGTAAATTGATGGCATACGTCACTGGAAGTATTATCAAGTCAGTTTTGTGTTTTTTTTATTTGGTTGTTTATATGAGGGTTGTTTATGATAACCCAGTCTGCAGACCATGCTGAAGTTTTCCCACATTTCTTAATTTATTACTACATCACTGGTGTACAGTAGATGAAGCAGAATGAGACCGGCAACACGGCTTTGCTTGACTTAAATGACTTTTTTTTTGTCTTCAGGTGTCCATTTTGGTGAAAAAACATCTGCGGCAGTCAAGGTTACACTTGACATATTTTCTCACTGGTAAACCAAGAAGAAGCACTCGACTCAAATAAGTATCCACTGAAAAATGTACTTAAGCCACAGTGCAGAGCCTTTGAGAACGATTTTTTTTTATTGCTGAAGAATGATCAGATTTTCCAATGGCATGTTTTAAGTTTATGAGAAAGTATCGTACAAGTTCTGTTTTTACCTGATGATCATAATTTATCTCAAAATGTTGTCATTGCTTCAAATGACTTTCCTCGCTTTTAACACCATAACCACTTGCTAAAAGCTTTCCACAGTGGCCATATTGTAATAAGTTATGACAGTTCTTACTTCGCACACTGTATGAAACCCACCAGTCTGTTGTATAATTGTGTATTAATGTGACAATTTTCAATAACATGGTCTCCCTTTTACTAACGTAAACATTCTTTAAGGTTTAATTCATGATAAGATATAAGTAAAATTTGATTTGAGATGATCATAATGTACTGTATGGGCATTTGTGTGCCATTAAACCCTGTACAGATACTACTGCGACTGCACTGTGTTCATTTGATAGTACAGGTTGTTCATTTGGCTGAGCTCATCACATCTACAGAAGTTAAAAATAGAACGGGGCAAAAGTATGGTGTAAAATTAAAAAAATATTATCTTTTTGGTATCAGTAGGTTTTCTATTAAAAGGCAAGGGTCCACCTCTGTTCTTGTTTTTCTTCCAGTGCCCACAGAGGGCACTCTGACTCCTAACAAGATCCTTCTCCTCCATCTTCTCAGGAAATACTTTGGGAGAGGATCCACTCATCAGGCCAGAGATGATAAGACCAGACTAGGTTCTCCCCTAAAACAAAAAAAAAAGAACAAAAAACAGAAATACTTTGGATTTTGAACATTTACTTACAAATTGAGATAAGATTGCTTGTTCTAACATCAGCCACTCTATATTTATCCTCATCTTAAGACCACAGGGAGATGCAGTCATTTACAGCGAATGCAGTCCCTGACAGAAATGAAACCAAATCAGATGTAGCAAATTGCAGAGGCAGCAGTGGAGAAAACTATTAATTTGGTTTCCTGTGCTGTTATCTGGTCAATGCAAGGTAGCTTCAGTTTTACTTGTGCTCATTGCTATTCCCCCTCTTATTTCTCCATTTATTTCTTCCCTGCATTCTCCTCTGAAGGTTAATTACTTATAGATAGTTAAGGATTACAGATCAACAAAAAGCAGCCCATTGATCTCTTCCCTGCCGTGCCTACCTCTGCAATGTCACACTCTTTACACATTGGGACAGAGGCCTGGTGATTATCTGTTCATATCGATCGATTCCTCCTCTGTTTTCCCTCGCTTTTTTCCCTTCCCTTGCCTCCTTTACCTCCACTCTGTCACTTTCTTCCCTCCTGCCGCCAAAAGCTCATTATTGAAAATGTGACTTTTCATAGTCTGCGCCACCATTTCTGTTGTTCTTTCTCACTCGTCTAATTTGTTTGTATTTTTTCAGCCTCTCAAGTCTGTTGAGGGGCAGGCAAGTCAATAGCTCAAGTTAAATAGGCTGCATTGATTGGGAGAGGGATTTAGCTGTTTACCAACTGTGGAAATGGGCTAGGGCCACAGAAAAACAGCTCGGGTGTCTGCATGGAGCAAGTCAATGGTGACAAATGATACTCATTGGGAGACAATGCCCCTAAATGAGGGAAGGTGAAGGGCTTGGCGGCAGACGCTGGGGATGCAGCAGGCCATGCTCCATCAGCCTTTAAGGTTGTCACATGAAGCCGTCCAGGCCTGGCACCTTGAGCCGAGACATGAGGAATGATGGGATACAGCAACTCTTTCACAAGTATACACTCCCCCGCTGGGACCCAAACCTGTTTCTCTTGCCTGTTTGTGTTTCCTCCATCCTTGAGCTTGTATTCCTCCACAAGAGCTCCCCTCTGGATGTTATTCCACTTCCTTGCACCCTCTTTAGCTTCTCATGACCTCTAGAGATTTCATAAGTGCTCTCTCCAACTCTCGCCATGTCTGGAGTGTAGTCACACAAACCAAAGCACACTCTGAGGATGGAGAAGATTCTAATTTTCTAGTAAAAGCATGTAATTACCTTTGAATCTCTCAAAATGAATAGTCAACATTACTCATGAATAAAGAACATTGCAAATCCGTCAGTTTACTTACATTTTTAAATCATTGGTGACTACAAGAGAAAGGTAGCCTACACCTGTGTTTCTCAACCACTAAGGTCTAAAAGGAGGTCTTACAACCTTAATTGGACATATGCTTGATTTATGTCCTTTCCAACAATTCTGTTGTGATATTCACTTCCATAAAGTTGGGGGGAAAAAAAAAAGGATGGTCAAAATGGAAGCTGCATAGTCCAAGATATCCTGACGTTCAGTGCCCAGTCACACCAGGAAGTCCATCCATCCATTCTCCACTGATTATCTGGGGCCAGGTGGCAGCAGGCTAAGCAAGGCAGTCTAGATGTGCCTCTCCCCACCAACGACTTCCAGCTCCTCCTGGAGGATCTTGCTTGTTCTGGGTCTCCTCCCAGTTGGACGTGGCAGGAACACCTCCAAAGGAAGGCGCCCAGGAGGCATCCTGATCAGACTAATCAAACCACCTCAACTGGTTCTGTTCGATGCGAAGGAGCAGTGGCTCTACTTCGAGCTCCCTTCGGATGTCTTAGCTACTTACCATCTCTAAAGGTGAGCCCAGCCACCCTATGGAGGAAACTTTTTTCAGTCGCTTGTATTCGCAAGCTCATTCTTTTGGTCACTACCCAGAGCTCATGACCATAGGTGGGGGTTGGAACGTGGATCGACTGGTTGCGTACAACGCCTACATTACTGCTGACGCTGCACCCATGCGCCTGTCGATCTCGTGCTCTATCTCACCCTCACTTTTGAACAAGACCCCAATATACTTGAACTCCTTCACTTGGTGCAGCAACTCACTCCCAACCCAGGGGTAGTAATTCACCGTTTTCGGCAGAGAAAAAGTGTGTGACATAGTGCCTACTAAATAAAGGGAAAGTGTTTGTATCACTTCACTGTCTCATGACTGACTGCGAGCCATGCTTATCTCTTTCGTGGAACAGTTTATACTTTATACAGCTAATATTATTTTTGACTCTGGTTCCCTCATTTCCCTTAAGACAGTTTGCGATAGAGCTGACGTGAAACCAGAACTCTCATTCAAAATCATTTCGACGTTTGTTATAACACAAATTACTAAAAATCTAGGCTTACTACATGAAAACATTATCCCATAGTATGCTGTGCAATTCATTCTTCATATCTAGACAAGGAGGGTAATCCTTAGAAAACCCATTTAATATCATTGTTAATTTAATAGTTTTTAAAGTTTTTCATTAATTTCCCATGAGTCCTAGACCAGCATGGGTAACACCAGCTCAACAGAATGAAGCGAGCCGAGTGGCAGGACAGGAAGGACTGAAGCAGAAAAAACAAACTAGATAAAAAGTTGGAAAAATGACAAATTAACCGTTGTTTAGCTTTGAGATCACAAAAGGGTGAAATTCTAATAGCAAGGGTGTAAATTCATGTGAATATTGAAAGTATACCCCAGGAATGCATTTCACTTTTTCAGACTTTGAGTCACAGAAGCCAGTAGAACAGCAGCTAGCCTGGAGGCGACACTGTGACTTCGGCTCTCTTGGTCAACGTCTCAAAAAGTGATTTCCATTGTAAATAATTTATATTTGTTAGAAATATCTCTGTTATAAATGCTGTTAGGTCCCTAGTTTTACAGTATGGGATAAGCTGAAATATTCACTTCCTATAATGCGACTTGATGGCGTCTTTTCATTAGCCTCTCCCTGCCTGGTAAACACCCATGTCTTAAAAACTCCATGCCCCCATTTTGTAACACAGACTTTCCATTAAAAGTTTTTAGTCTCAAAGCTCAATCCCAGCTTGAGCAAAGCTCCTCCAAAAGCCACGGGAGACATTATAGAACTGTTTTCACTGACTGAGGATTACTCAAAACAAGTAAACTGATCGTGATTTGTGAGTCCCCTTTTAAGGCTGAGGGTTTGAGGAAATTTAAAGTAACATAAGGATTAAAGTGCGAACAGCAAAGGCGACCACTGAATGAGGGACACAATTCATTTTCTCTCCAGGGATCACAGCCAATGTGGGACGGAGCACAAGTCTTTGCTTCAGCTTGACGGCTGCACACTGGGTCTAATTAAGGTGTCATGAAAATGTATAGCTCCTGTAAAAGTGTGTAGATCAGGTGTGAAGGAGTGCGGCTGGAGGAGAAACTTGCAGGACTTAAGTTCAGTTTGAAAGAGTCCAGCATCAGTGAAGTACACATGCAGAGTGCTAGCTGGATACTCTCTCCTTCCTAACTTATTTACCAAGAAATCCTCTGAACAAAACACTCCTCTGCCTCCCTATGGTGATGAGAACCCTTTGTCTCTCATACCACACAACCTCCCTCCAACTCTTTCTCTCTGGCATGGCTAACAGCTGTGAAGAGAAAGACAGAGACAGAGGCGATATTGACGGCCAACCAGAGGAGTTCGATAGCAGGCTCTGGAGTTGTTTAAAGCAGGAGCCTGCAGCCAGGACTTGGGCTGTCTTTGTGCACTGTGGTGTAAAGCCGGTATCGATGAACTTGACAGCAGTTTAGCCTGCCTGAGATCTGCTGCTCTCTAAGGACGCTTCAAACACGTTCTCCCGCCAGCTTTAGCCTTGTTTACCCTGCCTGTTAATGTTCCCCAGAGCTGGTATGTCAGAAATGTATGTGGAAAGATTTTATGTTTATGTAATCATCTGTCAAAGCCAGCAGCAAATAATGGGACCAAATAAGTAATATGGTGACTTAAAACTACAGCCCAAATACAGAATCGGTAGCTTATTGGGATGAGTGAATGAAAAGTTATCTACATGAAAAAATACATGTGTTGTAGTTACTGTAACTGTACTGTAAACGCAAATAGAAGCAGGCCAAGGAGGGACAAGATGAAAAACTGGGCCAGTTGGAACTTAAAGCTGCCCTGAGCATTTTGCATGTTGGCAGCTCCAAATGGCACCATGAAGTAGTTAACAGTTTGAAAAATTACCAGTTTAATACCCAGTGACATCAGCAAATGGCACTCAGTATTCTCGTGTTTGTGTTGACCAACTCTGCTAGTCTGTGATGTTTTCCACCAGATGGTACAGAGGGACAAGACAAGAAGCAGTTCTACCTGGTGAGTACAGCTTTCTGTTTTAGTTCGCCATTTACAACTGAACATATCTGACAACACAATGCTGAGTCTCTGGCATTTTTAGTACAGGAGACACTCATCTCTACTGCCTTGCTTTTTGTAAAGTATGTAAAGATATTTTTACATAAAAATATTGTTGGTAGTTCAGCTTTAAATCGTATTTTTTGTAATTTCCCTAACTATGAAATACATGTATTTATTGTAATTACAATGTAAACTGTTATCATGATGTATGTGATTTTGAAAGAGCGTGACACTAGAAAAAGGTTAACCATATTTTGTCATTTACCTCAAGTATCTAAGCATGCAGATAGTTTTCTTTTATTTAACCGGACTTTGAGATATATACCTGAGAATTCTGCTTCCATCTCAATACCATGGATGTGAATGGACTTTTGTTTGTGGGGCTCTCTGCATTAAAAACTTTGATTTGAAAAATTCAGTGGTAGCACCTCTTTCCAGGAACAATGTCCGAATTACTCTGGATAATCCACAAACCTCGTTGTCAACAGTTTTAATTGGGACTACTTCTTTGGTAGAAAATAATTAGCAAACTTTTTTCGGGAGACACTGACCAGTTTCAGTTTCCTATTATTATTCAATGCTCTTTCAAAATCACCAACAGTCTTGTATTTTCATAGCCTTGCCAAAATTATTTTGTACACTTTATCATTTCTGTAGTTGGGGTACTTGAATCTTGTTGCCCGCATGCTTGTGTGCATGCATGTGCGTCGGACCCAGAGATATTTTTGGATCCAGCTGCAGTAAGCGGCAGTGCATCTTAAAGGGAAATTATTGGTCTAATTTGGTAATTTTGGCCATTATTCCTTTCAGAACACAAGCACTCAGAGGCTCAGACAGGTCACCGTACTGATTTGGAAGTCAAAACAAAGGCAAATCTACAAAAATAAGCCCTGGACAAAAAAAAAATAAAAAATTCTTTAAGGTACCTCTGCATTGGTTCTAGTGCTTGGTGGCGCCAAGGTGATGACCAACATTTCCTCCCACCAGCATGTGTTATCATTGTCTATACCCCCAGTGATGTGAGACAGGTCATGGAGAGGTAAAGGTCTCCATTAGCCGAGAGCCTGCACAGTTGACTCATCCATGTATTCAGCACTGTAGTAACACAGTGTAGGGCAGAGGCACAAACTGGAGGCTGTGTTGTTGTTTGGCAGTCAAAGGACAGCGCCGTGAGGCTGATAATATTATTCCAAACTTGATGCAGTTATTGGACTGTCTGACCAAAAGTGACCTTAACATTGTATTTGCTTCAGCCGAGCTGTTCAGCGAATTGCAGTACAGTGTGAGTGTGACAGCTCCCAGGTGTGAGTGTATGGGAGTGTATGAATGTGCTCAGAAAGGCTGCACGCTCAGCAAAATCCCCCCCTGGATAAATAAAGATGGTTAAAACGTTGTTTGTCTCAGTACTTATTGTAGATGCAGTTGCGGCACCAGTCGCAACAGCTGACGCTATTCAATTTGACATTTCTATTGCATTTCAGCTTTATTGGATGGCAGAAAGAGATAGAAGACAGATGCCTCAACTGACTTTTTGAACACATTTTCACACACAGCCTAAAAAGTAAAGACTCAGATCAGATCAGAAAGCTCCGTGACAATATTTCAACCATACAGTAAGTGTACGTTCACAGCTTAGCTGATTATTGACTTTAACTATAATGTTCTTAACCATGTGCCTGTGTGGGGGGATGCATATTTGTGCGTGTGCGCGGGAAGGTTCCAACCTTCTTTTTTTTCTTAATCTTCAGGTACAATGAACATAATCATCAAGCAGAGACAGAACTACTCTGCTTGCAAAACAGTTTAACCTTGAAAGACCTTGACAATGTCCATTAACTGAAGCATAAATTACGGTGGCCCTGAGGGTCAAAACACAACGACATTTCACAAAACACAACAACATTTCACAAAACACAACATTTCACAATACAACAACATTTGATAAAACCTGATGACATTTCACAAAACAACAACAACATTTCACAAAACACATTTCACAAAACACAACGACATTTCACAATACAACAACATTTCACAAAACACAACANNCAGTATTTCACAAAACACAACATTTTACAATACAACATTTCACAAAACCTGACGACATTTCACAAAACAACAACATTTCCCAAAACACAACAACATTACAGAAAACACAATATTTCACAAAACACGACATTTCACAAAACACAACATTTCACAAAACATTTCACAAAACACGACATTTCACAATACAACAACATTTCACAATACAACAACATTTCACAAAACACAACAACATTTCACAAAACACGACATTTCACAAAACAACAACATTTCACAAAACACAACAACATTTCACAAAACACGACATTTCACAAAACAACATTTCACAAAACACATTTCACAAAACACAACATTTCACAAAACACAACGACATTTCACATTACAGAAAAGGTGGGACAACATGTCTTGTTTGTGATTGAACACAACCCAAGTCCCTGGCGACAGTTCAATGTCATTTCATGTTTCTGTTGTGTAGTACTCTCAGCAGTGTCCTTGCANACATTTCACAATACAACAACATTTCACAAAACACAACAACATTTCACAAAACACGACATTTCACAAAACACAACATTTCCCAAAACACAACAACATTTCACAAAAAACAACAACATTACAGAAAACACAGTATTTCACAAAACACAACATTTTACAATACAACATTTCACAAAACCTGACGACATTTCACAAAACACGACATTTCACAAAACATTTCACAAAACACGACATTTCACAAAACACAACATTTCACAAAACAACAACATTTCACAATACAACAACATTTCACAAAACACAACAACATTTCACAAAACACGACATTTCACAAAACACAACATTTCACAAAACACAACGACATTTCACATTACAGAAAAGGTGGGACAACATGTCTTGTTTGTGATTGAACACAACCCAAGTCCCTGGCGACAGTTCAATGTCATTTCATGTTTCTGTTGTGTAGTACTCTCAGCAGTGTCCTTGCACAAATTTTAAACTGAGATTGAATGGATGGAAGAGTAAANNAACATTTCACAAAACACGACATTTCACAAAACACAACATTTCACAAAACACAACGACATTTCACATTACAGAAAAGGTGGGACAACATGTCTTGTTTGTGATTGAACACAACCCAAGTCCCTGGCGACAGTTCAATGTCATTTCATGTTTCTGTTGTGTAGTACTCTCAGCAGTGTCCTTGCACAAATTTTAAACTGAGATTGAATGGATGGAAGAGTAAATTGAAATCATAAGGGAATATTTTAACAAAGGACATTCATATGATGTAATTCTCGATATGCTTTAAACGTATCATGACATGAAAATGTCCCGTGGAACCCTGAAAGCATGGTTGAAAGAATTAGGGCTGAGGAGACGGGGCGGCTACTCTTTAACTCTTAGCCGCCCCGTCTCCTCAGTCCTTCTTTCACGCATGCTTTCAGGGTTCCACGGAACTGAAAAGTTGTATTTTCTGAAATGTTGTTGTGTTTTGACCCTCAGGGCCACCGTAATAAATACTGTATATTTTAGATACGGTTAAATCTTTCATTTTCAGTGTGGCATGAAGTCTTTGAGATCTTAAAATGTCATTACTGCACTTTCACCTCATTACAAAGGTTGGTGTAAGGAGATTGAGCACTTCAGTGGAGTGGGCCATGAATGCTTCTTGATTTCATCCTGCTGGAAATATCTATTTGAGAAAGGCTGTTGGACAGAAGTGGTTGCACCTGATCAGCAGTGAGGCTCAGGTACAGTGTGGCATTCCAATTATGCTATTAATGGGCATCATGTATGCCAAGAAAGCACTGCCCACACCATTACGATCTGTCTACCAGCCTGAACCTCTGACCACCAGCTTGCTGCAACACAAATTGAGATTTGGTGGGCTTGGCAAAATATTTTCATTCGGTTATTCTAGTTTTTCATTTTCTGAATTTTTTTTTTCCCAGGGTGGTTTCACTGAGAGGCACTGAGGCTCTTTTTTTTTTCCTAGCTATGGAGCAGCTGGGGATTGGGCGCCTTGCTCACAGGCACCTAAGCAATGGTAAGGAGGGAGGGGCAAGCTCTGCTTGTTCATTCACATTCAAATTCATCCTGCTGGTTTAGGGGATTGAACCAGCGACACCAGAAATATGCACGTTGAAATTCTTTTGTGCATTGTTTGCGAAATAGATGGTGTTGGAAGCTTGCTGACATAGTGACTACTTGTCACTATTAGTTTGTGGCAAAATTGAAACAAAGAGGAGAGAAGCCTGATGTCACGTCCAGGCCAGCCTCTGGTCCATTAGCCTCTGTTACTAAATGCAGCCTCTCATTGACCATTTCTTTTATTAGCCTTTCTGAAAAAATACGTGTTCCTGGGGTTTACTTTAGTCTTACAATCGAATTCATTGATTTCAGTGTTTCTTCTGGAATTAATTGGTTTTAAATGGTGGTGTGACCAAGCCCTAACCTTCAGATCAGCACTCTGCTCGTCATGAAACCACTGTAGCCCATCTTCTTGTACTTCTTTTAAGCTAGTTAGTCTTCTGCTGCCTTTGCCTCTCCCCTTTAGGAAAGGTGTGACGGTTTTATTATTTACAGATATCCCTCTGCATGCCAGCATTGCACTGAGCTGTTATTTGAGTATGGCCTTCCTGTCGGCTTGAGTCTCTGGTCATCCTCTGACCTGTCTCACAGATGAGGTATTTTCTACAGAGCTGCCAGTGTGTGCATGTTTTTTTGTTCACACCATTTTCTGAGGATGTGTGAAAATCTCAGGAGGGTGATCGTCTCTGAGAGGCACCAACAAAACCAGCCCACATGCACGCACTTCGATCAAGTGCTGAGGTGTACCTGATAAACTGGTGCCTGAGCGTAGATTAGTAGCTGGCCACTCTGCAGTATTAAAGCGGTGGACATTGTTGTCACCTTAAGAACTGAAAGCTCAGATTGGATGCCAGTGATCTCAGAAACAGCCTTCACGTCTGATTGTTGAATTGCCCCGAGCCCTTCACAGCCATGTACCCAATCATTCAGCCTAAGTAACTTGTTGACGTGGGACTGTCCTCCAGCTGTCTGGGCGGGCCATCCTCTTGTCTCCCCGCTCAGATTTACTCACCAGGGGGAATAGCTATTACATCTCCTGTTATTATTTGCCATAAAAATGCACTGAATGGCGACCAACTCAGAGGTGCTATAAAAAGCAGCGGGGTGTGAGATGGCGTCTGCACGTCATCAATCAGACACAGTGGTGAAACATTGGGCCTCTCCACTGGGTAGTGGAAATTGATTTTTCTGTAAGTCTCAACGATTAGGGTGTGAAAGAGGGAGCGAGGGGGATGGGGTTGGGAGGAGAGGAGCTGGGAGGAGTGGGATGAGATGAGATGGGGTACTGTGAGAAAACAGAGGTAAAGCTAATGTTTTCAAGTACGTTCATAACTGTTGAACTGCCCTTTGCCTGTTTTTCTTAAATCATAAATCATAGCAGACTTGCTCCAGGGGGGTTTCTGCAGCCTGTCCCAATCCGCGTCTCTCAAAAGCAGGACTTTAGGCCTCAGCTTGAAATGTGTACCAAAACATTCAATACCCAAGATCGAAGTCAATGAATAGACCTTTATCACAGCAGACATGTTTACGTCCTAGCAGGAAAAGCACAGGTGTAATTAATAACCATAATAAAGGCTGCATTCTAGTCAGGTGTCCCATTTCCAAGGTCCTGGTATTGAACTGTATGGTATGGTATCATTGGAACACTCAGTTACACCTGTGCTTTCCTGTTATGACAAGTCAGAATGTCTGCTGCAACAAAAGTCTATTGTGGCCTTCAGAGCAGCAACCGACAAGAAATGTCACATTTATTTGGTGCACTCAAACACTCTGTAGGTTAATCTATTGTGAGCAGTAAATTGAGTTTTCAGACACTTAAGAATCGTCATTTTGCTTCATCACTGACATGTGCAGTCACAGCTGTAATTTTCACATCTACCAAATGCATCAAATGGCATTGAGGCACATGAAGCAAATAGTGGGTGATTTTGGACCCAGCCTTTGTCTTTTCAGGGGATTTGTTAACAGTAAGAAAAGTACAGTCTACCACTAGCCTTATCCTTTAAAATCATTCATGAACCTAAAATCGCCACATCTGGTTTTAGCTTCTCAAATGTGAGAGAAATGCGAGTGCTGGACATTTTTGATTGTCCACCATTTTCCTCCAGAAGACAAAGTTTCCAACAGGAGAAATGAGGAGAGGGAGCAAATAAAAGAAACTTAAACCCCTCTTACCTGTAATTTAGTCTTCCAAGGATCCTTGAGCCTTGAAAATTGTGATTCACAAGCCGAGTTCATCTACGCATACACACACACACACACGCCCTGCGTCGAGGAGAAGTGTAGCTGTGTCCAGCCCATCCAGTTCCCTGGCCTTATCTTCAATTCATTCACCATGCATCATCCATACACATAACTGCACTGTAAGCTATGATTCAGTGCACTATTCTTATCATAGCCCAGTCGCGGTGATGTTCTGAGGCATGCTGGTGCAGTGACCCCCCTCGCCTGTGTCTCCAATAAGCATAACCATATCTGACAAGGCCAGAGCTATTGAAGGAGGGGAGATTCTCGCCTCCTTTAGATGGCTTTCAACCCTTCTGTTCTCTTGGCTTATTTCCAACGGTGCTCTGTGGCCTAAACCTCCTCCTTCTTCTCCTCCGTCTTGAAATGTAGCTGATTTATTTTTCCATATTGTTTGCTCAACCGTTTCGTTTTACCCTTCTCATTTGCATCCCGGGGCATTTAGCATCAACAGGCAGATGAATAAACAATAACTCCTCCCGTAGCTTCAGACAAGAAGGGATTGGATCCAGCAGAGATGTGTCAAGATATGGAGTCGTACTATGAAGCAATTGGATGCATGTTACAGGATATAAGCCCACCAATCATTCTCTACATTCCTGTGAGAATACTTAGGAATGCTTGGAGGGTTGGATACAGGAGCCATACACACACACACTTGAATGAATTTCATTTACTACCCACACACTGCTTTTTTTGAGTCGATCTTGTGTCTACAGAAATAATGTGCATGCGCCCATTATCTCAAGAAGGGGCCGCCAGAGCGTGAGGGGCATCTTTCGCCTGACTGACTTTCATTTACAAAGTGGCGATGTTACTTTTGTGTGGGGAAATGAGATAGCACTGCAGCAGACAGTAGGCTACATTATCCCGAGCCAGGCGCACATCCTGCTCTCTTTCTTTTTTTCCCTTTATCAGCGGCTTTTTCTCACATTGTTCATCAGCCCCTGAGACACAAAAAAGCCCGTCTCCCAGGATCAATTAGTCACTTCCAGGGAGTTGTGGAGCGGAGAGGGAGCTGAGGAGACAAAAGCCACGGCCATGTTGGCGTCGCAGCGAGGTGATAAAGTGACATGGTCTTCCTTCCAGGCCATTAACGTGACAAGCAGTCCTTGTCCGGGGAAGGTGGACCTGACAGCAGAGTGGTGCCCCGCCAGGACATGGAGAGAGCTCTCAAAAGAGCAGTCGCCTTCTTTGACACACTTTTTTTTCCCCCTCTGCGTCTTTACTCCCTTCTCTCTCTCTCCAACTGTTTTCATTCAGTCTGCCTGCTTTTTCTCTTTCCATCTCTGTCCTCTCCCTGGAGCTTTTTTCCCTCTCAATCTCTCCCTCCATCCCCCTCACTTTCTTAAAAGCTGTCCCTTTCTAATGCTCCAAAGTCCTCCCCTCACCCTTCCAAATTTCTCTTCTTTCATCTTTGACTCTGCTGCAGCCTCATCTCCTCGTCTGTCTTTGAATATCACCTATCTCGCGTCTTTGTTTTGCGTCCACCTTTTCCTCTCCAGCAACAACTCATCTGTTCACTCTCTTCTTAAGGCAATCGAAGGTGACACTTGCAATGCAAAAACAGTGAGCTGGCACAGAGAGTCACAGCAGGACACAGTCCCAACAAAACACAGGAGGGGAAACAGGGACTATTTTTAGGATGCCTGTCGCCTGTCCTTAAGAAGCCAAAAGCAGTGTTGTTTCTGTGCACGACAGTAAAATGAAGATATCAGAGGACCAGATTCATTATGCTGGGGTTATTAATGAGACATGGGATGGATTGGATTCAAGTGTGTGCTGCTGGAAGGCAATTTTCATCATGTATACTTAAATGTCAGGTGTTACAACCATCAATGTAGCTCCACATAAAGGTGGAATTATGCTTCTCTGGGCTGCACACAGGCGAACGTATAAGGGTGTTGTTTGCTTGTGTGTTTATTTTATACTTTAATTGATTGAGGTCCACTAGGAAGCAGTGTCACGTTCAACAAACCACAATGTAAAGAAAACGTCCAAGAAATCAGGAAACAAATCAGTGTCACTACTGTGGCCGGGTGTAAACAAACCACTACATCTGTGAAACAAATGTGAAAGATTTTGGATTTATCAAAATAAATAGACGAGGCAATAACAAGATGGGCAACGATATTAAGTGCCACTGAACGCAGAGCAGGAAATTTATTATTATCAACCAATCCAACTACTAAAGCTGGCATAGTGCTTCTCCCAACCTACACAGAGAAGGGTGTTGTGGGTAGCCGTAAGCAGAGGTTCTTAGAGTAGCCGACGCGCACACCCAAATCTCAACTACGCATTGTACAGAGCGGGTTCAAAAAAGAAATGACAACAAACGTGAACGTACTACAAACAAGTGTAAAAGAATGAATTTCAAATTGTAATAGTACAGACACTAGCCTACTTGTTACTGAAAAACATAATCACTGTAAGTTAATGCACTGCATTACTGTCCAACACTGTTTACATCACAACTAACCATGTAAGCCATGCAAGTGTGTTTTAGAAATGTTTGTGTATTTTGTCTGCTGTTTCAGGCATACATTGATTTCATCTGTTCCCATACAGTATGATATGAAAAGCTATTAACACATTCATAATCCATCACAATAAACATCAAGTCTACATTCATGTCCAACTTGCTGTTAAGTAATGGTAATCTGTGACCACAAACCACATTACCACACAATTTTAATGTAACACCAACACAAAACAATGCAAACTTGACATTCACTGTGATATATTACATATCTCAAGCAATTTCATGAGTCTGTTGTTTGATTTACAGTGCAGAAATGAACCAATGGCCTCCTGGAACTATGAAAAACAATACAACGTAAAATCTAAAAGTGTATAGCATTAGATCATGTCATACAGACGCATTTCGTTCAAAGTGACTTACAATAAGTGCATTCAATCTCCATAGATGCAAGAGCTAGATGTCATCAAAATGAGCATGCATTTGAAACAGCAAACATTTTAAAACTTGTAAACACACTGGCATTGTTCTTTAAGCATCCCCCCCCCCTTTTCAGTGACCCTTTCTTCTTCATAAGTTGTTTGACATCATTCTGCCCTATAAATAATATCATAAGGCCAGAAAAAACAAATAAAATGTGGATAAACTGAGTGTAAGTGGTTTATATCCTTGTTATACTGAAAGAATTCAGATAACACTCACACTAGCACACCAATAACACCATTCAAACAGTGTTTTTTGGACGCACAATCATTAGTTTTGCCCAGTGAATTGTGTTGCGTTTGTGTTGCTGACCTTGTTTGGATACAAGGGTGCTTATCCATCACCACTGACTCTTTTTTGCTTGGCTGTCATTTGCTCCCCAAAGTTAAAAAAAAAAGAAGTTATCCAGCCTTTTAAATGTGCTTTACTGTATGTGTATTGCATTAATCAGTATGAAACGTCTACGGATGTGAAGTATGCGTGTTTGCATGGACAGGCTTTATTTGCGATGGCCCATCACACACTTATTCCCAATTGGGGAAATTGGTTGAACAGGGAACAAATCTTGCAACTTGTTAATTCTGCTTCGCGTGTTCACCTCGTTGAATAAAAACTCTGTTATTTCTGCTTTTATGGGATTTATTCGGCGCGTAACTATTCTACGCCCGCGGCATTGGTCTTCACAACGTGTGAAGTGAAGGGAAGGAAGAAGGAGTGACACACAAACGCTGCCCCCACCCTCTCTGTCTCCTCCTATCAGCCTCACTTCCTGGAGTCCACTGCTGAGTTTGACCCTGCCACACTTGCTCCCCCAAAGAAGCCCATAGCATGACCTGCTAAAGGTACAGTACATCACTATTATTGTGACCTCTTTCTGGGAATGTGGAGGTTTGCAATGTTTTTTTTCTTTTTCTTGAGTTTAATTTTGTCACATGTGCTGTGGTTGAGAGATAGCTTTAGGTGTGATGAAGGTGAGTAGCTTTGAGAGAATCCCCCAAATTATTCCCAAACCCAAGCCAAGGCCAGAGATGAGGATTTTGTTGAGCTTAACTGTTTTTGAACATTTCTAAATCCAGTCTTTTTTTTTAGTGCTTAGTGGCATGGTAAACATGGTCAACTGTTGAACACCACCATGTTAACATTGCCATCATGAACATGTTAACATTCTGACGTTACCATGAATTAATGAATATTTTATTTTCGTCCCTCATGGGATTATTCAGACACATTAACTAACAACAAACCAAAAACATTCCGGCATGTTAACCCACCATCGTCTAACACAATACATAAATATCAACCAAACATAAACATAAACATAAACCTCCCACAAATAATGCTAGCATTTAGTTCAGAGCACTGCTGTTCTGAATTACAGCCTAGAGTTCTGCACAGGCCTAAATCCGAGACCCGAACCCAGCCCCTACCTGTGCCTTTCGACCCAACCTGACTGAACCCACCTGGTACCGAGCTATATTGTTTTTCTTCATATTCTTTCTTCTTCAAAGACGAAGTTATATGCTTGCTTTGGAACGGCTTTCTCACAAACAAAAAGTAATCTGACAACAGCAATAGACCAACACAGAATATGGCTCGGTGGCCCACCTGCACAAAACATACATAACTTTTACCAGCCGATAAGCCATAGGTATAGTGGCAATACATACATTGCTGTTAAAAACCAGCATGTAACACTGTAGCATCTCAAAATAATAAATGATCTGCCTTACCGGTTAATAGATCAGCTTTGCCTTTTCCCAATATCAGCAGCTATTTTAACTTTACTCACAACAATCACAAAGTAAACAGTAGAAATGTGGCGCACACGTTACAAAGTAATCCGCAAGGAATGTGCGCTTACATGTATTTGATTGACCACCGCAGCAACTTGCGGGAAGCAAAAGTTGAGCCTGGTTCAACTTTTTTGTCAGAAAAACCCTGTGTTCTTGTGGCGGAGCCCCCTGTGTTGCCTGCACCGACTGACTGGCTGTATTCAAATGAATGAGAGGGTTGTGTTTTTTCTTGAATGTAGTATTTCAGTGGTGTGAGCACAAGCAAATTTCCTTTAACCTCCAATGTGCTGGGATGAAGACAGAAATTTCAAAGACAGACGTCTGAAAACCTGGGTAAATAAAACTGGAACTATCTGTATGGTTATATACCACGAGGGCTAAGTGAAGAAATACGTTGGGTTTTTTTGCCATTTGGATGAACTGACCCTTTAATGAGCGATTCAGCTTAGCCTCAGCCATACAAAGCTTTGGGCCTTGAGGCACCGATGTCAAGCTGTTCAGCTGCAGTAGAAATGAACACATACTGTAGATGCCAACACTTTCTGACACTTTTCCTCCAAACTACTCCACAGGGCAACCCAAGCCTGTGTAAGCTGCTTATATGTGTAGCTCTTCATTGGCGGCTGTAAAAAAAAAACAACCTTTTATTGTTGGTATTATAAAACTCCTGAGAACTTCACGCTTTTTACTGACAGCAAATTCACAGCTGAAGGTGGTCACCACACCGGCACAATACTGCATACAACAGCAATGACGGCAAATTCCTCTGCTAACTTTTCACCATTACCCAATACGGTACATACACACACACATATACACTCTGTCTCCTCCGCCCCCTTTACGCTGCCGTGACAGCTTTGTCACAAAGATGAATTCATCGTCAGCACTGCAGCCAAAACAAGTAATTTGATTGCCCCGACCACAAATTAAGTTAGTGTGATTCAATTTTCGATTTGGGCTTCTCCTGCAGCCATACATCAAGGGAGACATATTTCATTACACAGCGAAACCACAGGCGAGCAGGCAGCGGTGGCCCACTCCCTCCATAGGAAGACATCATGGGAGCATTATGGCATTTACTCGATACTGCTAGAGGTCCAGTAAGGTTGGTGGTGGCGTTGGTGCCATCGGTGGGCTTGTTATCCACAGGGCAACAAAGCCACGTACTTTACAGCCAACACATTTAGCTTGTTGAGATAGCTGCAAGCCAAGCTGTGACAATGTCCTGGCAGGCCTGGCTGCTCAAGAAATCACATGAGACTTGTGCAGAGTTCTAGGTTTTCATTTCACCTGAAGATTATGGCAACTGATGTGAAGCTCCTCCCTCTCCTTTAGCAGAAACGCAAACAAGTGGAATCACCTTGTTGAATGACGACCTGCACACTCATGCATTACAGTCTCATCTCCTCCCTTGTTAGGATTCTGATACAATCAGAGCATCTCCTACTTTCTCACCCTCTTCTGCCATTCTTCCTCCTCCTCCTTAAGGTTTCTTCCTGTGTTCTTGTCTACTAAATGGGTTTGAAGACAGAGTGCTCAATCAGTGACGGCTACCACCTCCTCCTCCTTCCCTTTCCTTCCCCCCTCACAATGGAGCCAAGAGCTTTCTAATTAAACTGCAGGCTGTTCTTCTGGGTAACCAGAGTTTGAAAGCTGTGAAGTGAATATGCACCACTTGGCCATTAATTCAAATGAATATCACTGAGTGGTGCTGAAACGTGCCCCTAGTTTAGCTTTTTTTAAACGTTATCGACAGTGGACTTTGTCCCAGTGTAGATTGTTGTTGTACTTTACAAATTACCTTGCTGTTGCATTCATGAAGTACAAGAGAAGAATGTCTTTGAAGTAATGGGCCGTGATCAAACGCTCAGACAGATCAGAACTGAAAGCATTTGATGATCATGGTATTGTCCAATACAAAGATTTGCTCAGTGAGAAATGACGTTGTTATAGGGTGCAAGAGAAAATTTCTTGGCACATAACTTTGCCTTGTGCAGCTCAGCCTCTTTTAATTTAATTTGTCATTTGCAGCTGTAAAAGAAGAACTGTGCCTGATTTTTGTTTTTCTGTTCTGTTGCAGCAATGTGGCTGGCGCTTTTTGTGGTGTATTTCAGCTGCAACTGTCTGCAGATACAGTATGGTAAGGCCATGTTTACATGTGCATTTCTGATAAATCAAAAACCTTTCTACTGAAATTTAAACCTAAATGTCCATATGTGAATATTGTGCTTCACAGTCCTTCAACATAGTTTATAGATAGAAAGCAATTGCTTTTTGCTGATGATGGAGTTCTTCTGAGCTCTTCAACTTGTGACCTGGTCAGCACCTTGAACTGAAAAATGGATTTTGTGCAAACTGTTGCCCCAGGTGAAGGACTTTAAGTATCTCAAGGTCCTGCTTGTAAGGGAGGCTACAGGAGACAGGAGGATGGAGTAACAACTGCAGTCGGCAGGTATCCTGGATTATCAAGGTGAAGAGGGAGCTGAACCCGAATCTCAACCAGTCGATCAACACTCCAAACTTCTCCTATGTTCATGAGCTTCTGCTAGAGACCAGAAATTTAATATTGCAGCAGGCTGTCTCTATAGGCCGTGTTTCAGCCACACTTTTCAGTCTCATCCGTATTTGAAGGAACAGATACGCTTCAGTTTTAATCTCTAGAGCTGCCTATACCAGCTGTGTAACAATTCACGCTTCACTCTCATTTTACATGAGTAGGTGCAACCTGAAAGTTTTTTTCTCGCTTCAAGTCTTTTCTTTTCCTTAAGCCTTTTCTTCTTATTTAGCCAAGTAACTACAATGATTGTATGATTGCGATCCATCAAAAGTTGAGCCTGGTTCAACTTTTTTGCCAGACAACCCTGTGTTTTTTTACTGGAGTCCTCTGTGTCAGCATCCTCGCTATGTTACCAGACTAGTCTCTTTCAAATGAATGAGGGGGATGCGTTTTTTCACACAGGGCTAAAGTTGGCATGAACGAGGCCTTAGGGACATGGTGTTAGAGACAAGGCGAGAATCTCAGACAGCGAGTGGGATGTCAGAGCACAATTGCTGCTCCTTCATGTTGAAAGGAGCTAGCTGAGGTGGTTTAGGCATCTGGAGGTGGGTCCATGGGGTGCCTCCCTTTGTAGGTATTCTGGGAATGTCCACCTGCAAGGAGAGCCCAGGTGCAAGGAGAACTCACTGGAGGAATCCATACTTCCCAGCTGACCTGGAAACCTTTCAGGATGTCTCGGGAGGACCTACTTAGAGCTGTGCAAGCAGCTGAAAATGTATGAATGGATAATTCTGATGGAGGGCAGGTAAATGTCGTCAGCTAAGAGAGTTCATTAGCCATTTAAATTTGTAAATACCTGTACAGTAAATGGACTTTATCTCTTTTGGTTTCCGCAGTGCCCTTCTGGGAAATTAAACAGGACAATAAATTACCACTGTGGTCTCTGCCTTTCTCTGCCTTGTGGTCTCTCCCTACAGGGATGCTGCTAGTAATTCTGGGCCCCATGGAAACTGCTCTCTAGGGGCCCTGAAATAGTGCATATCTATAATCCGTGGCAACCACATCCACATGTGGGAAATGGGTAAAGAATATTCCCTGGAGAGCATTTGCATGTTGCGTGGATATAAAGATGTCACAAATTGTTACATTAAGGAAAGTCCAAAATGGCACAGTGGTTTGGAAGTGGCTTAACATGCCCTGAAAGAAAAGTGTCCTTTCTCTTTGTCTGCTGAGTCTATCAATTCACATTTTCCTTTTTGCCCTCCACAATTGAAATGATCCCTCACAGCGTTGTGTCTTCAAGGCTGGCTGCTCAGGTATAGTGGAGATATGCTGCCTGTCTTGACGCAGGTTTCATTTGTGCACCATGCAGGATGGAGAAGCACTCCAGAGACAGAGAGAGAGAGAGAGGAAGAGGAGGAGGGAGAGGTAAGCAGTGACAGAAACGCCCACCAAGCATGGACTGTTTCTGGCAAATGAGAATCTGTTGTGCCTCCCTCTTCATCCAGATGCCGGAGCTGTGGGATTCCAAATTATGGCTGTAAATTCTGCACAACTGCCTCACGCTTGATTATCCCTGATCTGGGTTTTCGCTCTCCCTTTTTCAATGCTGCTCTTTGTGCCTCCTTTCATTTTGTCTGTTTTACTTTCTTTCTCTCTTTCTCATGTGGCTGTTCTTGCTCAGTCTTTCTCTGCACATTCATGTCGTTGTTTTCAGCCTTTCTCATTTTCTATGTACTTTTATTTGTGTGGTCTTTAAGAAATGTAATTATTCAAATCTGATTGTCAGAGGAATAGCATTGCTCACTCTTACTTAGGATGTAATTATTCTTTCAATGCACATACCTCACCTCAATTTTAGAAACCCTGCCGACATTTCTGCTGTAGCATCTTGGTCCCATCAGCCTCCCAAACTCTGAATGGACTGTCCACTTTCTGGAGTGTATTCATTGCCTCCAATAGGGGATGAAGGCCAGACATTTCTCGCAATGTCACCAACTCAAAATTCTCGTAATCTCTCATCTGTGTCTAGACACTGGCGAGATCTTGTGGCTTACTTCCTCATCTGGTCTTAATGCTTTAATATTTCATGCAGTTCAAGGCCTTCTTTATAATCTGCAGGCACAGCACTTTTCTGGACAGTTTTTGAATTATGTGCCTGCTGGCCATTCTCTGATTCAAGCAGGAAGCAGTCGTT
Source organism: Oplegnathus fasciatus (assembly GCA_003416845.1). NCBI lineage: Eukaryota > Metazoa > Chordata > Actinopteri > Centrarchiformes > Oplegnathidae > Oplegnathus > Oplegnathus fasciatus. Next base: position 976,524 of record NTHP01000104.1, read on the forward strand.
TCCATGAAAAGAAATAGGGGTCACTTGTCATAATGGTGGAACACTTCTTTGCTAAATGGATGCTAAGATTAGCTCTTCTGTAAGAGGGTGAGTCATTATAATCACTGGGCAAAGTAAAGGAAGCAGCCATTCGACATTTAAGTGGACAGCGCTGTGATTCCGGCAACAATAGAGCAGGAGCTCCTGAGCGAGGTGAAATGAACATGAATGGCCGATGTCACGATGGCAAAATTTTCCACCGCAAATTCCAATTAAATTTTTTTGGTGTAGACGCATTGACTGCTCCTCCATAAAATGTTAATGTGCGCTGCTGAGAGCGAGACAACATGAGGGGAAGCTGCAGAGACAAGACTGCTGTTCCAGGACCGTGGAATCACTTTGCCTCCGACTGCTTGACAAGCAAACACAAACTTCCTGCTGTGGCTGTGTGCCTGGCTGACTGCCACACTACAGTTTAACTCCATGGCTGAAAATAAACAAAATAATTACAGTGGGCTTAAGGTGCACTTTTGGAGTTTGTTTTTAGAAATATAACCTTTACATATTTACATATCTGCTTGGGTAAAAATCTCACTTTTTAGAGGGTATGTTCACCCAAATATTTTTTTATACATACACTATATAGTTATACACTCAATGGCCACCTTATTAGGTACACCTGTGCAATCTAATGCAATTCAATACAACAGCTCTGCTATAAATTCTACCTTTACAAGTTTATAATGTTCAATTTTTGTTGACTTTGTCTGAAATGTGTAAATTAAATTATATGTTTTAGCACTGAGGTCACAGTTAAGTGTTATACTGGATTATATTCAGAGGTGTTTCTAATATTCTGACCCCCTTATGTTTGTAAATAGAGAGGATAAAAAATAGAAACACCTCTCTGTATAATGTAGTCCATTTGTGCCTATTTGTTGAGATATTTAAGTCACGACCACAGTGGTGGGCACTGTTGCCATCCCTATACTGTATATATATATATATACCGTAAATGGCAGTGTGGCCAAAAATTCAACAGCAATGTGTCCAATGTGTTCCTATGGAGCTCAGCAGGTGTCATTTTTCTGTTACTATTATTTGTGCACACCAAATAGTAATGAAGAATGTTTACTTACTGCTGTTAGCCAGCTAGCATGTTTACTGCCGGCTATTATTACAATTTATAATGTTGTTTTATGAGTTTTAATAACGTTTAATTATGTTACAGTGGGTAAGTTTCAGTGGGAACTGATTACTTGAAATGATGTTTAGTTACTTGTCTTTTTGCTATAATGGCACTGTGCCCCTTTCATTTTCAATCTCTCCAGTCAGAAATTAATACATTTTCTGGGCGATAAAGACGCACATTAAAGAATTTGAGGGGAAATTCTGTGATAGTAGAACTGTAATACAGAAATTAAAAGGTTACTTCAAGGGGTTTTTAAATTTAGTTTTCAAAAACAAATTAAGTTGTTTCCATGCATATTCAAGGTTGTAATGTCATATTTTGTAGGGAAGTTAGTTTGTTTCTCTTACACTTAACAGTTTTCATCTGAACCACTGGAACCAGTGGAACCCTTGTACTTCACTACTAGTTCCTATGTAAACTGTTCACAGCAACGTCTGTGGATTATCCAGGACACTGTCTCTGAAAAGACAAGATGCTGCTGAACTTTTTAAATGTAATTTAACTTAATTTTTCAATAGGCCTACTAATGGAGATATCGGAGACAGATATCTCAAAACCTGGAAGAATCAAATGAAAACTATCTGCATGGCTAGATACCACTATATATAAGGGAGACAACACGATTTTTATAATTCGGGTGAACCCACCCTTTAAGGTTACAACTGCAAGTGTATTTTAACTTTTTTCTCTCTCCACTGTTTTGAGCACAGTGTTTAGCTTTGCAAATCAAATGTACTGAATTCAGTGCTACAGGATATTGAACAGCACAGTGCAGTTTCCCTCACTTCCTTGTTTTATGATATTAATATTTGACCACAACAAACTACAGTAGTGGGTTTGGCAGCTTTGATTCAACTTTTGTCAACCTGGAAAGATGACCCATGAGATATCTCGCTCCGTACTTCTCCCTCTCTGTCTCTCTCAAAGTGCAATTTCAGGAGCACAGATTAAATTACTGCCTATCATTTCAACGGCTCTTACATAGACAGATAGCTTTTAAATTGCTGTAGAAAATCAGAAAGATCATCAAAAGCGTTCCCTGTAATTCACATTTTTACTGGAGAAATGATTCAGTGTAGCCAATAAATTTTACTTGTTACAAGAAGTCTGAAGGAGTGAGAGCTTACCTGCTGGCTACTCCTGCTGTGGAGGAAATATGGTCTTGTCTTTGGCTGAAGAATATTAAAATTGAATTTCTGTGTGACGGAGGCGACTTTAGCATACAGAGTGACTTGTGGAACAGTGATGACACAAGCATTGTGACGGTGA
>NTHP01000104.1:978970-1058223 GCA_003416845.1 Oplegnathus fasciatus
AAAAAATGACAAATAATCTTGCCTCAAGGTACATTTACTGGCTTTTACTGAGCTTCCCACCATGACTCACCCTCTTTATCTGAGCATGACAACATGACATGACATCATGACAACTGAACAAACGCCATCTGCAGATGAAGACCATGAGAAATGGTTGAGAGCTCAGTCATTTCATCATTCAGGTTTTAAACAAACCCCCATGTTAGCCAAACTCATTGGCAGAGTGGTAAAAATATTACCTTAATCATCCATTGTTTTTTATTACTCTTTTACAAATACAAGCAACATGAAAACAAACGAACAGTACCATACATGTGATCAACGAATAGTGCAATACAAGTGATTAACATGAACACCAATGTTCTTATTGTAGTAAGCATGTGTTTGGGTGTGTATGTGTTAGTGTGTTTGTGTGGGTGGGTGGGTTTTCTGGGTACCCTTTGGTTTTATTTTTGTCTCTCTTTACTCCCGCCTGCTTTAGGCCGTCACCATGCCCGTAGGAGGTGGCTGGCCTGTTGCAGGTCAGATTCCCTGTAGAACAGCCTTAAAAGCCTTCATCATCCATTGTAAACATCCATCACAGTTTATAGCCTAAGTTTGTGGTTCAGCTTTGACCTTACCGTTCTTAACATGCAAATCCCTCATTTCATAGTTTTCCTTGTGACATTCTGGTGCACTCACTTTCAGTTTTACCTCCGAATAATGTGATTTAGATAACCTGCTTGTTTACAACCTGTCTGATAGTCTCACTGCTTGCATTTCTTGCCCCACTGAACTTTGTTGTGGCAATGTCACCGTGTTCCCAGATCTCAGCAATTACTTTGGTGAGCACAATGTATGTGCAATAACGGATAGGAATGATGGCCAAAGTTACAAAAATAAGACCCAAGTTGTAATAAACCAGATTTATCCTTTAACATTCTGACACTTAACAAGAAGTTCACAGTCATGCAAATACCTCCCGTTTAAAGACGTCACAACTTCTAAATCCTCGGCAGAGAAAGTTCGTTGATAGCTTTTGCAGCCGCAACTTAACCATGCAAGCCTCTTTTCTCGCCTGCCCTACATTCTGCAGCCATATTGTTTGCATTGAAAGGCAGTGCCCACACAGCTGGAGGATAAGCCAAGTCTCTCGGCAGATAAAGTACGGCGCCATTGGCTGCTGCACCCTCTTTTCATTTCCCTCTGTCTGCCTGGGTGTCAGAGGCTCCTGGCCACAGCTGGAAGATGAATAGTGCTGCACCACTCCACTTTGTCATGGTGTCCAAGAAGGCTCTAAATGGCACTGAGAGACTCTCAGGCTCTTACAAATGGGATCTCTGCAGCTCTGTGTAACCTTGTATGTACAGAACAGCCTGAATCTTTAAAGCTGTCTGATACAAACATTCCCAGGAGAGTTAAAACCTCTTGTGTACTGTTGCTTGCTTAAAATACCGGCATTTTCAAGCCAGAATTGTATTTAACATACCAGACTCAATTCACTTTCATTTCATTTGACTTTTTAAATCATTTAGAGAAGGGTATGATAATTGAGATAATCATCGCTATCTGTAAACCAGCCTTGATATACATTATCATGTTTTTCAGAGTATGTGTGTGTGTGTTTTTATGCGTGTGATGGTATAGGTGTTTGCTGTATTATCTGTTTGTACATGTGCAAGCCTACATGTGTGAACAAATAAACCTTGCCTTGAATTGCCTTGCAGTGCTTGGGCTGGAGAGATACAGATAACAAAAATCTTCCAGCACTGCTTCCTCTCTGTTCAGTTTGGTTGTTCCTACACCAGAGGCAACAACACCTACCTGCTCTGTCTCGTTGTTCTCATGGAAACGCATCAAAGGAGCTGAAAGATAGACAGAAACCGAGAGAGAGGGGGAAAAAACATGCCTGAGATACTTTGTTACCATACTGTTGCACTCTTGATTGTCCCTGTTGCTTTTCTCGGCAGTGACAGTAAGCTCTGTCACACATTTCTTTCCCCTTCTGTTGGAGGTGAAGACCAAAGTGGAACAGAGTGTGTAGGTGCTGTTGTGCTGTGTTCAAATTCAAGGCACCCAAGTCACCCACTCAACCAGCACAAACTGCACACTTTTGTCGGTTTCAGGGTACGCCTATACATATTTCAGTGGTTTGATGGTATTCCTCCATGTTGAGTTTTCCCAATGTGATGAAAGCAGGGCTGACACATAAGAGAGCCCGGGGCCTGGGGAGTTTGGAACCAAGATTAAACCAGAGACGCCCGTAGGCCTACAGGCGGTGATTACAACAGCTCCCATTAAAAGCAGCCTTGATGGAAATCCAAAGCGGCATGTCTCTATGGGGAAGAGACGGGCAGAGGATGCGTTCACGGCCACCTTGTAGACATAAGGCAGTAAATGTTCTAGGGTTGAGCGTTAGTGATACTGGGGCATATGCAGTAACAACTACTGCTGGCTGTCACAACAGCTCCTCCACAGCAATCAGGATACCAGAGCAAGACTGTAGTGGGTAGGTTGAAGCGTTAAAGTGTATAAATTACAGTCGCTCACTTTGTTGAGGTTGTTCAGACCGTTGAAATTCCAAAGCGAAAGGAAACCTGCTGTGTCCAACATTTGCAAGAGTAATGCTGATGTCTGGGCACTTTGCCTCCAGTGATGTGATGCCAAACCAAGTGTCCTCTGTCTTCATGAGCCCGGCTCATAAGAAACTACAGCTGTATGTGTCCTAGTACTACTCAAATTAAGTAACTATTGAAAGATGAAATAACACAATCTTCCTGTCACAACTGAAAAGTTGAATTCATAAGCAATGAAAAACACCCTTGTTCAATTCTATACACTCTGGGGCTTTGCTTTACTTAGTCTGGTATGGTGGCTGATGTTAGCAAACTTTGCACTGATATCACTGTGTAACAGATAGTACTGAGTCAGTTCCCTGACTTTATTCTTCTTCTTTACTTATGCTGCTGTTACACAATGTTTTAGCATGTCACAGATAAACACTTCAGTTCAACTTGCAGACTGAACCTTAGCAGACTTTGGTCATATGCACAGGGACGTGTAAGCACTCATCATCATTATGTCAAGTCTGTGAGGGCGCTGGGTCGCTAGTGGATAAAATGTACTATATGGGACAGGATTTCAAAACTCACCCGTTTCCAGGTACACGAGTGCCACTTCTCGACCCTCTAACCAATCTCAAGTATGTTTATGCACAGTTCGTTATGGTACTGACATTAACAATTTGAACAAGATAAGTTCAGGGTCTGCTGCTTCATATTTTATTTATATATAGTATATTCACCGTTGAACAATGTATATTCAACAGTTTTTTTTAGTTGGATTAAAACCAACCATTGCCTTTCTTCTTCTTTTTCCTTTCTTTCACTGTCACATCCATATTGAGCTAAGGGTAAGTCTCTTAAGTCTCCACCAAAAGGGGACTCCTTAGAAATCAGCAGGCAGTTCATTTGAGGCTTGCCGACTTGGGCAGAGTCGGCCATTGCCGACTTGATGAATTGTGAATTTGAACAGCCCTTGGTGCTTGAGGATTTCCCGGGAACACACCCATTAAGTCTGCAAGTCCAGACATGTAGGCCCAGTTTCAATAATCCCACTTATTAACTCACAGACTTTGATGTGTGCTTCCGCTAGGTCAGCCCAGTATCCCTAGGAATTGTCCAAATTGGATGATTCTGCACCTCAAGATTTACATCCAATGCCAATGTTTAGTGCGAGCAGAGGAAGTAAGGTGGTGGATTCAAGGTGGTGAATGAGTGTGTAGTCCAACTTTGCCACAATGCATAGTGTTCTGACAGCGAGCAACACTCTTTTTATTAATTTATTCAACTACATACAGTCTGAAATTTCAGCCTCATTATTATTATTATTATTATTATTATTATTATTATTTACATTTTTAATGGATTTTGTTTAACCTTATTTTTTTAAAATGTGGTCTAATGTCTTTCATTTACCTAAACGTTTTACCTTTTGCTCTAATTATTGTAAATTGTTGCTTTATGTAAAGCTCTTTGTAACTTGGTTTTAGAAAAGTGCTCTACACATAAATTAATCACTGTGAAAAACTAATTATAGATATAAAATACTTTGTGCCCAATTAATCCGACAAAACATGCAGAACTTTCAGCATCCTTTAGAAAACTCTCCACATGTGTCAGTGGACAGAGGAGCTTCAACTCTGGGAAATGAAGGAGACAAAATAAACGAGCACAGAAAAATGAGGAGGCTGTCCAAGGGGGAGGTAAAATGACCCAGGGAAAAATTCCTTTTATTGCTTGCCATAGTTGATGCTGCTGGTGTGTCATGGCAGCGAGGCAAATTGAGGTTGGGAGCCACTCGGCGCGAAAGAAAATCCCCTGTTCATTGCTGACATTTCCGGTAGAATTAATTCTGACACAAAAACTTTGCACACATACCTGTGTGAATCCTCTCCTCCAAGTGCTGGTGGGAGACCTCAAACCAAGAGGCCCAGTACAGGAACAATAGATCATTGGCAGCATGCCTAGTTCAGCCTTTGAAAGTCTTTAACTGAACAGTTCCTCTCAGCACTGACTATATGCTGTATGAGGATGTGAAGGCTATCATTTGATCCAGACTATAGAGGAAAGTGTTCCATCAAGAGGAGGTCCTTCAGTTTGTTTGGCAGCGAATTCATTAATTCCACTTAGTATGAAGAGAAAGAGGAAGGAGCTGCACACCCTTGACTGCAAAAAAGAGGCAGAAAATACGTCTCTGCCATTTTTTTACTGCATGCTGTGTTCAACAAAAAGAAACACAAGCGTACAAAGGTTTTGACATGGCATCGATATTCATCACAGACTGCTCCACAGGGCTAAAATTTGGGTCATGTTCCTTTTTGTCGGCAGTGAGAAATGTATATATCTGAAGTAGATTAGATGTGTACAGCTGAATGATGTAGAGAAAACCGAGGACATAACATTACTTTTCAGCATATCAGCAGCAGCACAAAGAAGTATCGAGACAGCGACGCTACAGAGAAATCCAGAGGCATGTTTTTTTCACGATCACTGTTATTTTTAGGCATACTATCACTATAAGTGGTACTTAGTAAAATGTTGGCGAAGTTTCTAGTGGGATTGAATGTCCCACCTAGGAGGATTTAATTAGCGCTTTGAATGAATAACATTTCAACCATTTCTCTCTCTGTCCTTGGTAATCAGTTCTGGGCCATTAATGTGCGGATGACTATCGACTGGCGGAGCGGGCTGCTGATAATTGAATGTGTAGAGGCCATTAAACATTCCTAATCAAAAACAAACACTCCAAAGCCACAGTTCCTGCAGAACAATAAGATGCAACAATAATGGAAGCATGTTTGTTGGAAACATAAAAAATGGGCTCTGTATCTATCCTCGTCCACAGGGTTGATCTTTATTTTTTTTTTATTGGGCTATCAGTGCCAACAGTTCAGAATTTGACAGGGCAGAAAATAGGCTGAATTTCTCGGGGCATGGCACCATATTGAATTTCCCAAGTTAGTGTTTTGATCCAAACAGCTGAGAGGGGACAGACAAGAAAAACACTTTGTAATTGAAACATTCTCAGAGGCTCCATTCCACATGCAAACAGGTCAGTAAATCACTAACAGTGACTGTGGTGTGGTGTTGGAAATCATTGCCCTTCTATTGACTTGGCACTATTGATCTGACTTCAGCATCACCACAACTCATATGAAGTTGGTAGGTCAATATTACTAGTTAACAAACCCAGCCCTGTATGGCCTCTGTAACCCCGTACAGTATAAGTTAAGTCAAGTTGAAATGGTATTTGTGGAATTAATTGTGCATGTTCAAGTCCTAATTTTTGTGATTTTAATATCTTTAAGTATTCGTTCTTGTTGTGTTTACAGTATATTACTCCTAGAAATCCATCAAACAATATATATGTGTATGTCAATCAAATAGTTTGAGTACTTTGACATTGTGTGATTGACGAGCTGAGAGTTTCTACAGTTGTCAGACAGCTGTTACATGAGTTTATGCTGTTGTTAACCATCATATCCGATTGACTCATTACATGAGCATGTATAATTGATGATCCAGTGTGCATTATTCTTATTCCCACATTACTCATGCAACAATAAATATTTTAATGCATGCAAATGTTATTATATGCAAATCTATGGAGACCTATTAGGCTTTTATGGCATTCTGAAAAGATTATTGGCCTTAGGTGTTTGGAAGAGGAAATGTAAACGCCCTCATAAACTGGTTACATTGAATCATTCTGTCTATCAGCATATTGGACCAGTGAAACAGACATTTATTTATGTGTAAAAGCCATTGTTAATGAAACCTTATGATTGTCTCATTAGGTATGTTCAGACACCTGAGTGCTGCAGCAGATTGGTGTTTTCTTGAAGTCAACCAGTGATGATCCATAGGAAGACACTATAAAGAAGGAAAACTCTTCAGTCTGAATCATGATGAGGAGCACGTTGCATCTTCAGTAATTACGTGAGGGACCTTGCTGTTGCACTCGAATTTGTTTGTGTTGTTCTTTCAAGGTCCGCTGCGCCTCAAAAGGACAGACGCTGCTTTGCCTTTCTGCAGTGGCTTGTCAACATGACTCTCTGTCCAGCGGAGCAGAAAAAAGGGTCCAGTCCATGTCCCGTCTGACTGGCATGTCACTCACATTGTCTGGATGGAAGTGGGAGCGAGAAGGGAGTTATGCTTGTAAAAACCAAGCAGAAATCTGTGTGGAACATGGAGAATTATTTCAGAAGGCAGAGCTGACGGCTGCTGTGACCAAGCAGGTGCAAATTTTGATCATTTTGAGATATGGAAGCCACAGCTGGAAGCTCTTTATCTGTATGCTGGTGCTATACTATGAGCACCGCGAAAGATGACAGTATCCTGAGATTTTTTTAGTCTTATTCAACTTAAAATACCCTGAGCTTAGGTTTATAAATCTGGATAGAAAATATAGTCTATTGCAAAATTCAGCACAATTTTGTTGCTGAATCTCACTGTGTTGAGAGAGAATGCACGGAAAACATACAAAATCAATGAAAACAGGCGATTATATCAAACGCCAAATGGGTCATTATTTGCCTTGTTTTTTTCGCCATCAGCAGGCGTGCTTTTGTTAAAAAACGGCGTACAGGACGGTGGAGAAGTAGATAATGCAAGAGTGGGTTGAGAGTATTCTATGACATTTTGATCAGTTTTATATCAACCTAGGTCAACATTGGAATTGAAACTGCAGTGAATCCAAACAAAAAACAGCTGACATCCTCAGCAAATGAGTGCTACAAACATTTCAGAGCTTCCTTCCAACCCACTTGTGGTGAGTGCTTGTTACTCAAAAAATAGTTTTTCTGTGGAGTGTTACTTTAAGTTCCTGGTGTAAAAACAAAACCACAACTTCCCCAAGTTTTGAATTCTCTCCTTGACTACACAGTATGTAGTTGCAGTACAGTAGTTGCAGTATCTGCCCACTGTTTCAATATTTTGCAGAAGAAAGGGCCATTTGGACAGATGCTTTGAGGCACCATATGCTCCTCTCCGGCATGTAAGCAAAGTCTGCGAACAGCCGGTGGCTGGAAAATGAGGATTGGAGCTGTGGGTGCGCATGGCAGTGGCCTGTCTTAGTTTGATTTAAGCTAACAAATCACATTCCTGAGATGCCTGCGCGTCCTAATGCTCATGCTCATAAATTTGAGGTGTCCTAATTTGCTTTTTTTCCCCCCAATGATTTGACAAATGTTGCAAATTAACTGTAACAAATTCTTCACCTGTTCCAGTAAAACCATGTTTATGTGAAAACTTGTGAACAGGCATAATTAACAAAAAGAATTAGCTGCAATATGTAAAGGTTTAATTTCTAAGTTCTCCCTGCTGAACTGTCCTTCAGCAAGATGCTGAATCCCACCATCTATGGCTGCTGTATACACATACACATATCAGCTCTGCCTACAACAGCAAATGTTTCTGCTTACCTGTCAAATGTGGAAACATAAAAGGCATTTCATGTCCTGTAATGCACAGCAGCTGATCAAAGGCTACTATTTGTGTGGTTGAGAAGTGTCATATGAAATAATGAAACAGTGAAGATTATCATTTTATTTTAACTCTACTAACTTGTCATTTAATGCATAGCTGTGCTACCTGCACTTAGCATTCACGTACTGTATAACCAAAACAACTAATATAATATAAATTTCTAGTTATATGCAAACATGTGGCATCAGGTCTTCAAAAATCATCTTCAAAATTGCACTCTTCCACAGTACTCACCTAATATGCTCTCTCTCTCTCTGTCTCTCTCTCTCTCTCTCTCTCTCTCTCTCTCTCCCTCCCTCTACTTCATGCACCTGCAACCTTGTGGCACTTGTGCCAGGTGGGACATGAAACTGAGTGCTGCGATACTTATTCCTTGAAGCTTTTCCTTGATCTACTGTGGCTTGGATTGCACCTCATTTCTACCTGGACAAAAGCGTCAAATGGATAAATGTAAATGTAATCAGGTTATAGAAACACTTGGTTAACTGCTCTGTTCCTGTTGGTATATTTGATTGTTTTTTTTTTTCATTCACCTTTGAAGGTTTTCAGTCCCTTGCTGCCACATGAGAACTCCCGCTGCACTGGTGTCAGCAAACTTCACTCTTTATTGTTTCAGCTGGAAGTGCTGCTGCCTGAACCTCTGCCTCACTTTGTGGAATTTCCTAAGCAGTGGATTCATACAAATTTGCTTTGGCTTCAACAATTTGCTATGAAATCTCTATTACGATGTCTGCATATATACTGTGTACATCCTATATACTGGGATATATATTTTGTTCACCAAAATTTAAAAGAATTGACAGATAAATCAAATCCATCCCTACTTTTGACGGAGGTCAAAATTGCAGACCAAGCAGGATCACTCAAACGATAAAATTTCACAAAATAGGCCTTTTGACTTTTCATAATAGGAAAAGCACAGGTGTTACTAATAATATTAACAATGGCTCTGTTCTATTCAAGTGTCCCAGCAAGCCAAAACAGCGAACCAGCATGCACAATACCAGGACCCTGAAACTAAAGCAGCTAAATGGAATTCAGCTGTCATTCATTTTTTACACCTGTGCTTTTCCTACTGTGACATGTCAAAATGTCTGAAGTGTAATTAAATTGCGTATTATAAAAAAATGCTCCTATAAACAAGCAGACTGACAAAATAGCATGACACGAGTTAATAAGCAACACAGCTGCTAAACTGAACAAGCAAGTCAATATGTATTTGTGAAATTTACTCTGTCCAGCTTCATGCTGATTGGTCGAACTGAACAACTGTGCGGGCAGCCAATCATACAAGTGACCAGCATAGTGCTCAAAGCTACAGTGAAAGAGCATATCACACAAACCAATATCTTTTACTTAAAATCACTCTATGGAGTTTTTAACTGGTTATGAAACAGTCTCAATTTAATACCGATGCCTCTATATGACCTAGATAATCAAATGAGACCAACAGCGAGAAGATTTTTCTATTCATTTCTAATAGTTATTCTTAATGCCTGCCACCGGGTCGGATTTTTCCGCACAGTCATATGAAACGGCGCTGGGGTTTGCTCTGGCTGAATCTGAGTTGCTTCAGCCGCTAACTGACGGTCTGTCTCCAGAGCTGCCGCCCGCTCTCCTCCTGGAGAAGTAGTCTCCTTGTAGCGGGGAGTAAAGCGCAGGGAATGTGTAACCTAACATTAGGTGAAACGCTACTGCCTTTGTCCACAGAGACCGCCAAAATCAACACAAAATGAAAAGTTCCATTGAGCTGCTTTAAGTAGAATAGCAATACCTCAGTGTAAAAATACCCCATTACAAGAACATCACATTCAGAATCTTACTTAAACGCGCAGTAACTGGTGTTTGGCTACTTGGGGGCAGCAGAAACAACCTGTACACACAACACTGACATATTCTCACTTTTTGTTGACACTTGAACTCGAACTTATTAACAAACAGTTGCTGATTAAACATCCAACAGTTACAGAGAAACATTTGCATTTATTTGGAGTCATGCTTCTGGCCACCTGATGAATGCAAGTCCAATATTTACTCTCCTTTTGGTTCTGTTTTGGTCTCCACCAATTCCTAAGAAGAATGCATCTCTGTTGCTGATGTAAGCGACATTTTTGTTGTAGCTGGTCGAGATGGAACAAGTTTTAAATACGTCATACTGTTGGGTAGTTTAATCTATAGTCATGCATATTTTATAAGCTGATCATAAGTTTTGTATGTAAAAACTTGATATAACTCAAACTGTCCGATAAATGAAGTTGTACAAGTTTAAAGCAGCATATAATAGAAATACTCAAGTTAAGTACCTCAAAATTGTGATTGACTACAGTACTTGAACAAATGTACTTAGTTACTTTCCACCTCTGGCACAAACATATACACACAAAGTGACACGCAAACTAACATCTTTGTTCTGATTGAAGATGGCAGCCAAATAACACAGTAGCATTAACCACCATCTTTAGTAAAGTTTAATGACATGTAGTAGACCGTCATAAAATCCAGCATGAATAAATCACCATTTTTAATCTTTTTTCAATTTTTGTTGAGCACAGCCCTTTTAAAGTGCCTACAGTACAGTATTGTGTCACTGGCATTACTGTTATTACAATCCACACATGGCCAAATGCAATTAAAAATAAGTCTATATATTACTGGTAAACATGAAAATAAATATGACGTTAAAAATAAACTGGCAGAATTGTTACAACCCTGTCAGTCACAGTGATTTATTATGATTAATTACACTGCAACCCCTGCTGGAACGTCACTCTGACAGACTGAAACGTGGTTCTTAACTCTGATAGCTGGCTGAGCCGAGCTGTAGACGAGAGAAGAAAACAAACCTCCTCTCAGCAGCCGAACTCTCCCTGTGGTTCTTCCACCATCGACCAAGTAAAGTTAGCTGCTGCAGCTGGTTACAGTGACGCAGAAAACATCAGCCAGTTTAAAGATAAGACACCCTGACGTGGCAGTAAGGTAGAAAATTGGCAACATATTCCTTTAATGCTCAACAAATGCATAGTCTTTGCAGTGTGAGGCCCAGCAGTTTTTCATAGATTACAGTGATGATGTGACAGGCCTTGGCCCGGGCCAATACGTCATCATAAAAGCCATTCAGTGAAAGGCTGATAGCACAGCAGCGCACAGGGGGAACTTCTCCATCTGCTAATAAAGTGCACATTCACCGGTCATGGAATTTGGTGTATGTGTGTGCGAGGTGGGTGAGTTATAGTAATGGTCCTCGAGTGGCAAGGGAGTCTTAAATGGTGCTCTTTCAGAAGATAGACTGGCATCTGCAGGGCTTTAGCTCACACATACACACACACGGGGAAGCACGTGCCCCTGTGTGTGCACACTTGAGACTTGATGTGATATTAGGCAGTATATAATAATGTAACTCCTGCTTTAAAGAGCTCTGAGGCGCTGCACATGCTATATACCGCCAGTCCTCTGAAGGAACAGACCGCTCACATTTTCCCAGAATGCCCATGTGCTTCATGTTAACTGTGGTTGGCCTACTCAGACCACACAGCCCTCAAGGGCGTTTTCTACCTGTGATAGAGGGCATAAAGACATGGAGAAAAGTAACATGTCACAGTGTGGGGGTTGGGCTGGTGCTGCTTTGGGCTTAGGTGGGACATCTCACTGTGTATAAATCAGCATCATCATCATCATCATCATCATCATCTACAGTTTGGGATTTATAGCGCTGGAGCTCAAAGTTTTTTCTCACTTTGCGGAAGGAATTAGGGCACTGTGTGTATGTGTGTGTGGGAGAGAGCGAGAGAGAGAGAGAGAGAGAGAGAGAGAGAGAGAGAGCAGATGGAAACATTGTAACTGGAGGCAACTCGGGGTGCAGCAGCAGCAGCGTTTCCCTCCATGGATTGAAGGGGGGGAAATCCTCTTCTTCCGCGTCGCCTGCATGCAAATGGAGCCGACCGGGACAGAATGAGGCTGGGTTAACACTCATCTGTAATCAACACTTGACTTGGCGAGGAGGGAGGGGAGCTTTTCCTCGAGTCCGATGTGCAAGGCATCATCTCTGACAATTTCCCGGAGCCTCCTCAAAGGCTCATACAGGTGACAAGTGTGTCCAACTTCACTGCACCGCCCGTATTGACGCGCTCAGAGTGCGTTTTGTCCAGCGGCAGTGCGCTGCGTGAGACCCGCCGCTCTTGTTTTTACGTGACATTTCGCTTGCGCTGCTGTGCATATGTGGCCGCGTATGACGCATTTGCGCCTTTAGCTGTTTTTTTCAAACGCGGGTTTTTGGACGCTGGAGTGTCGCGTTCTCGGACAAGTTTCCGTTCCGATTGGTATGTTCGTCATGTCCTCCCGGGTTAACTTGCGCGTTTGGTCTGTAGAGTCACACAGAGCCGGGCTTCCTGCAGAAGTTGGTTGGGAATAATAATAACAACAGTGCGGAGCGCAGAGGAGGAAAAAAGAGGTGACAGCGGCGTTCAGGGGATGTTGAGCGGCTGAATTTACCACCAGCATCATCAGCATCTCTGTGTGAGGATCAAAACTGCGGGGGACTGCTGCTCACTCACTTCCTCTACATACTTCCAGTTTTTGCAGAAGCCAGCCACTGAATTTCAGCTTCTGAAACCACAGCTGCGTAAACTTGGCCAGATCTGGTGACATTGTGTGTGTGTGAGTGTGTGCGTTGAGCAGCCTAGATGGATATGCGGCTCACTGAGGGAATTTGAAAAGCAAGGGGGGATTACTATCAGTCCCTCTCCTATTATAACCTCAAAATGGATGCCGACGACAGGCTGTGGAGACGCCACTGGATTAGCCACTCTTCTGCTGATCTGCTTGACATCTGAGCGGCACAATCGTTCAAAGTTTGGATAATCTAAAAGGCTGAAGGTGTAGGATGCAGTCTGGAGTGAAGACGCTCTCCGCAGGTGGAGGTGCGTCACTCTGTTGCCTTCTGCTCCTGTGGCTCATCTACTCCCATCTGCTCAGAGAGGGTAAGGACACTTACAGCTATTTATTACTTTGTGGGCAGCACCACTGTCTCTGAGGGCTTCTTATTGGCATGCAGCTGCACATGTTGTGGTCAGATCCTGTGATCCTGAGGAAAAATCCCTATAATGTCCAATAAAATGTAAGGTGTGATGCGTCTGTGCTCATTCCTGTAGTGAGTATATGATGCTGAACAGCCAGTGAATAGTGACATTATTAGACCTAACACAATTTTTATTTTGTATGGTAGCACTTAATCATACAGTATTAGGCTAGGAGCTTGTAATATATTGTGGTGACCATATTTTCACAATAATATTATTTTACATTTTACATTTTTAAAGTTTAAACTGTGAATTTTGAATAGTATTTTGAATAGCTGTAACCTTGTTGCCAAATGATGGAAAAAGGCCTAACTTCAGAGCTTTATAATTTCACTCAGGTTAAGGCTATATCCATCCATGCCGTGCTTTCCTCTTGAATTATACATCCACTGGTGCAATTACACCTTCACCCTGACACAGAATAGAAAGCAAAAGGATGTTTCCCTGCACTTCATTGGCTGCTGTCCATGACAAAACATTTTGGATTCAAGTGCCGTCAAGACGCAGAGAACAGGCTTAAAGTATTGGAACTTGTTTGGAGATGTTGAACACTAAGTTTGCAGATTAGATCTTTTAATCAAGCATTGGCCAGCAGCATAATTACCGCTGTGGAGGAGGGATAGTGCCTACATCAATGTCTTTGGCAGCTTGCCGGAAACAAAAGTAGACACTGATGTGAAAAATGAACTGCCTGTGCACTGAAATGTGCTCCCTTTGCCTCTAATTTGCAGTGTTTTCTCCCAAAATGCTGCTGTCACCGGCCTCTTATTGCCGCCCCTGAACCGTCTCTCAAGCCTCTGCATATTATCTGAGGAGTTACAGCAAACCTCCCCCTCCCCATTTATTATCGATTCATTTTCATCTGAAAATGATCTCATTAGCGTGTTATTGTACAAAATCGTTCAATCAATATCTTGTGATTTGACATTACTACCCTCGATATTCCTAGAATAAATAGATTCTCATGGGTTTGCCTGATAGTTAAAACCTCTGGATATGATCTGAGCTTTGACACTCTCTGTATGTCGCTCACCCTTCTTTCCAGCTCTGAGCTGAATCTTAAGAATGAAGCATGTAGTATTTCTTAATCCGTACTTGTAATCTTCAAATACTACTAAAATCCTCCCTTGAAACTGGCTGCTTTGACCAGTCAGTGCTGTTGTAAAAGTAGTTCTGACCACCTCTACTTTTTTTCATTTCATCAGCTAGTATACAGTAAGACTGCTCACCACTGATGGAGTCAAATCACCCATCACTTTCCATGACCAGCTCTCTACCACCTCCACCTCCATGGCCCCGGAGGGCCTTGGAAGCAACGAGTGTGGCTGAACTGGTGGGCAGAGAGGTGAAGCCCTGTGGTGGTGAGAAGCTGCGTCGCCTCCACCCTCTCTGTAGCTCATCCGTCATGGCGGCCAGGACAGGAAATCAAAGCGCAGCAGCCCTGTCCGCACACGCCATTGGGCCAGTGCCCGCCACGATGAATGGCCTGTCAGCCGCTCTCAACGTTGCCAGTTTATTCAACAATAAATTTGGAAATGTCTGGATTTCCTCACCGGACCACATTCCGGTTCAGTGGTGCAGTCAGAGAGCGGTGGCAACTCCTCCCTGCTTTGTCAACCACAAACCTTTGAGTTGGTGTGTGTGTGTCGAAGAGGAGGGGGGTGGGGCATTTCTACCCACATTTTTAAGTTGGAGGTGGAAGGACAGTTGGCCTTTGCTCTAACTCAGCTCAAGGAATTCAAATGCCAAGAATAAATTTCAACTTAAAGTGGGAACATGAAAATTCCTCCCTCTAAAATAATGTGATGAGGTCATTGTGCATCTTAGAAGGCAAACACTCATGCTGTGGTGTTTCTGCACTGCACAAAGATAATCTGTCAATCAAACAGTTAGTACAGTAGAAGTTTTGTATAATATATTATATTATGTTATGTATAATATGTTTTATTAACATGGGATCAAATGACTATGTGAAAGGTTTTTCAGTCACAAACCCCCAGAGAATTATCACCCATCTCTGCAGTTCCCCTCAGTTCAACTGAGCTTTTTAGCCTGTTTTAGCTGGTTGTTGTGGTTTGGTCACCAATCTTATTTCACGCAGCAACAGGCAGCTGTTTTCAGCACAAAAGCTCCGATAAAACCACTATGCTACCTGCCCAACACCTAATGGCAGGTAGACAAAGTTAGCAGCTAGCTGGTGAGGAAACATCTAGTGGCTAAAGAGCCAGATATTTTTCTCAGGAGTTGGTGGAGACCAAAAATTTAAAGCTGAGCGGAGAGTGAATATTGGGCTTACATTCATCAGGTTGCCAGAAAAACGATTCCAAATGAAGGCTAATCTTGCTCCATGTCTGTTGAATGTGTAAATAGGAAATTGTTTGCTAACAGGCATGTCACATCAACAATTTAAATTTGGCCCCAAGAGGCCAAAAAATCAGTTAATGCAGCTTTAAGTTTCTGGTAGTTGGCGCTCTTTTGTTTTCTCCTCAGCTATCACTTCTTATGCTAACCACCCAGCCAAATTTTCAAATGATATAGATAGAATAGAAATATTATATGTAACAGAAACATCACTTCCTGTTCAGCATAACAGACTTTTATTTATAATGTGGGGGATGGAAAATATTATTAATATACCAAGATAAGTTGGATGAACCAAATGTCTTGAATTAATCTAAAAAGCTATATCCTAAACTTGGTGTCATATTAGTGCAACAGACAGCATTTTTACAGCACATGTCACATATCATAATTAACGTGTCACTTTGATTTGTGTGAATCATTCAATCAGTGCAGCTGAACACAAACAACAGTCCTGAAGCTGAGAAGCAGAAACAACAATCTATCCTGTCATCCTGCTCTGCAGTACAAGCCGTCGATGGGAATGACAGCACACATTTTATGAGATACGTCTACAGGCTGTGTCACTAAATTTTGAAGTGACTCACTGTGGCTTTACGATCAGTACAGAGCTCCATTGATGACGGATTCACACAGTCAGTCCAATGTTTGCGTTGTAGACTCTGCAATGTGTCTGATGTTTCCTGCTCAAATGTCATTCACAAACCAGACTGATTTTATCCCTGTGAATTATTCCAGATGCTATCATGGTTACTTTTTCCATTTCTAACAAATCAGATCCTGTGTGGTAGAGAGCAGGTCTTCATGGGACACCAGAATGATGAATTTAAAAATCTTTGGTTGGTATTCTCTTTTAACTCAGGGAGCAGGGCCTATCCATCCAAGCATTAAACTAATCAGAGTAGCAGAGAATTACCGACTTTTTGAAGTGAAAAGGATGATTTCCATTCCAGTCTTCTTCAAGGCAGCATTAACCATGCAAAGGGAGACCCACTTTGATTATGACCTTGGTTGTAAATTCTAAGCAAATCATCGAGGCCTGCTTCTATAGGCGGCGGAGCTATAAAAGTATGAGCATCTTTATGGAACAAAATGAAAAGAATTTTTACAGATAAATCAATTTGGCAGCACACAAAGCTCATATTTCATAGCTCCCTGAATATGAATTCTTTCTAGCCGTCAGCTTTGACCTCCCTTGTGGTTGAGTGTAGTGCACCGCTCAGTGTATTTCTGCATTGTTATTTTCTCTGCGGAAAGCTCTGGGCTTGAAACTGCTCCATCATTGGCAGAGTGGTGTAAATGATTTGAGTTATGTTCCTTCAGTCTTTTGTCCTGTTCTATTTTCTGCTTGATACCATGATCATATTTGATCATAATATTAAAGCTGCAGTTCACGCAATCACGCATTACTGTACAGTACTTATGGGGTCATAATAGTCTTCTGATGCTCACCATTTTCTCTGTGTTTGCATTTAAGAAGGAGGGCATCCTGGAGGGTTGTCTGAGGGAAATTTGAAGTGAGTCACTGTGGCTTTACAGTCCTCTCTGCATTACATTCAGCAGAGCTACTATTTGCTTTTGCAAGGCATATTGCACATTCACTCTTGATGCCTCAAGCCTGTATTCATCCACAACCAATTGTCTGAGTGTACTCTACATTGTAATATCTCTGCAGCCCAGACTGTGCTGCATCACTGCATCAGAAATCTATCAGAAGCCACCTCCATCATGCGTACTGTACGAGACATGTTACAGTCCAGACCTAAATTACAGTGTCTGTTGCAGCAGGGGATGTATGTAAGGGGAATATTTTCTATTTTAAAGCAGCCCTTGGCAATGTCACACAATTACAGCACTGTAAGAGAGTGGTAACTTAAAAAAAAAACCATTAACTGCAAAGACCTAGAAGCCCTGTAAAGTAATGTTAGGAAACTATACAGCCTCTTCTGCTTTCCTGTGAGAAAGGAAACAATCTAACTGTGTTGAGTCCGGCTTTCTCCTGAGGGAGCGCCATCCTACTGCTGCCACGAGAAGTTTCAATTTGTCATTCCCTGTGGGTGGAGTAGTGTACACACCTGACACGAGAATTAAATTTGGGCAAATAGAGCACATCTCCGGTGTCTCAGTTGGTAGGGGTGCAGTGCTTTTCTCTCTTTCTCTGCAGCCCCACTGGGTGCTCGTGATTGGATAAAAATCATGCTTGGTGCAGCTTTTAAAATCCCCACATTTGAATACAATGCAGGTACACATTTGCGAATATGAAGAGCTTTGTAGACCAGAAACCCCAACCTGTTTTGTTATCAGGATATGAGAACTGGAACTGCTCCTCAGAACAATAAATGGTGGACTGACAGTGGGTCAACACAGTGCTTATTTTACTGTTTACAGATAAATGAGCTTCATCATGTAAGAGCATAACATACCCCTGATCTCCAGAAGTCACGCCGACTGCTCCCACACTTCCCTTTACCATCGTTCCTGATTCATTTCTGCCAGCTTCAGATTAAATTGCATACTTAGGTACCATTACAGGTCCTCCGACTTCAGCAGAGAGTTGTTCACTTGCATAAATATTGATTTGACTGCTGTAGAGTATTCAAATAGCATGTGAAATCAAGCGGTGGTATTCCCTTTAAACCAAGCACATTAATATAAAGCGCATGTTTCGCTCCACTGCTCTGCTGCCCTACTTGTTTAGCAGCAGAAGATCACGGCGGTGTCAGGAAGCGTGTAGCATGGGGTCAGTCAAACATCTGCCTCTCTCACCTGGTGTCCTATTACATGCTACCAACTGAGCCGCACGCGTCAAATGTTGTTAAGGTAATGAGATGCACTTGGCTGTGGCTGCCTTGACTAGCATATGCTCAGTTGAATAAGATTGCTGTTTGATGTCATCCTGAGTTGTTGATAATAGACAGAGCTGTGAGATCAGAACAGACATGAAGGGAAGATTAGGTTTTAGCACTGCAGTCAAAATCAGAGCAGCAGTGGAGGGTAAATCCAGATAAACTCACTTAGAGTACCTTTTTATATGTAGGATTGAGTTTGTTAGCCTTCTTTTTAGCTAATGTAAGACTAATAAACAGTATTATGTCAAAGCTAGTGGTGACTCACCTGGGTGAACTAACGTACGTCATAAGTGGGACTGAAATACTTCATTCAATTAATCGATTAGTTGATCGTTGGAAAATTATGGTGAATATTATGAGGGCTGAAAGAATTGGTCAATTAGTCGGTCGACTCGCAAAATAATGGGGAGCTATTTTGACAACAGATTAATCATTAAAGTAATTTTTCAACATTCTCTGCTTGCAGCTTCTTAATTATTAATATTTGCTGCTTTTCTTTGTCATATGTGCTAGTAAACTGAATATTTTGGGGGTTTGGAGTGTTGGTGAGATTCAGCAAACCCTTTTAACTGCACAAACCTTACTCTTTGTAACTTGATAAATACCACCTGTTCATGAGTAGGTGCACATCTGTAACATGAACTTATTCGACTCCCCCAAATTGCTATATAAGGCCACTTGTTCTGCTCTGTTTGTGAGCAAGTTTCATTAATAAAACTGTCACCAGTTAAGTTTTTTTTTTGGTAATTGATTTAAAGTCCAAATTCATTATTCATCATTCGATTAAGGCATTACATTGTTATCCCCCCTGTGGAGAACGGAAGGCTATCTGTACTTGACTCGTATGTCAGGCCTGAACCACTCGTGAATGTTGTTCATACCGAAAAGAAATTGGTGAATGCTAATTAAATCACTCTTCCCACTGAAGAACAGCTCTGTTTGTACAATGTTCTTCAATTCTCCAGTTTCAGCTCGCTAATTGTGAAGATTTGCTGCTTTTGTCATCGTAAATTGAATATTTCTCAGTTTTCGACTGTTGGTCAGACAAAACAAACAATTTTTCACCATTTGGCATTTCGTCCTCATCGATTAATCGTATGGTTTTTAGTTTTTTTTTTAGTAATTTCTGCTCCTCCTGTCCTCAAGTGTCTTTGAGCAAGGCACTACCCCAAATTGTGCCTTCCATGGCATCTCCACCACCATCAGTATGTGAGTGTGTGTCTGAATGAGAGGCCTTGTGAAGCGCTTTGTCCCACTCAGGTTGGAAAGCACTATATAAAAGCAGTCCATTTGAATAGTTCAATTACTCCATAATCGATAATGATAATAATCATTAGTTGCAGCCCTAAACATAAGGCTTTCAAAGAGAAAAGCATAAATCTAAGCAGTATGACGTGTGGATTTAAGATTTGTGGTGGTATGGGGGTTTAGTGAGTGCTCATTACATTTTTAAAATTTGATAACTGCAGCCACTACAAATCAATTTTGACTGATTACCTGCACTATTAATATTTATAACGTCTCATACAATGTTTTAAATCTTCCATAAAAGATCAGTTGAATTCATATCTGATTTGTCGCATGGTAATATGATTGTCATGCTCTCTAAACGGGCGCTTTGTTGGCAGCCCCATTTTCATCCTTGAGAACGGCACTTCTATCAAGACAGGAACATACAATGGAATGAAGATAATCACTCAGACTTATTATTGTATGCCAGTGTAGTGATTAGAGTCTGATTGGCTCTCTCAGGGAAAACCGGTCAGATTCAATGCCAGGAAGTTTGAGCCAAGCCAGCACAGAACGGCTCTGTGTTATAGCTGTGCCTTTATGGGGAATAATACCAAATACAATACATATTGTCATGAATAATTAACTGTACTAGCTTTATAAGAAGTAGAATTTTTAATAAATATGGTGCGAAGCTGTAGTTTGCAGAGGCGCTCTTTGCAATAAAACATTGTAAAACCTCACTTCCATCTTTAGCAGCCCGCAAGTAATTACAATCTATAAAGGAAGATTGTTTTAATATGGAAATGGAATCCTTGTCATAGTTCATTCAGTGCAGCCTGTCATATAATTTTATGGCAAATTCCCTGGGGAGAAGCAGAGCCTTTCTCACAGCTCCCAATCTGGTCTCCGTTGTATGGGAGCAATGCAGAGCTGTGCCTGATGTGTTTGTCTAAATCTGATAAAGGTATTTTATCAATGAGGACTAACTGCTGATAGTCTTAATTAAAGAGACAAACAAGAAAAAAGATAAGCTAGAATTAAGTGACTGTTTTTTACATCGTTGGAATAGATTGCGATGTTTACAGGAAATATGCTAATCGGAGGTTTTCTATAGTCACTGTACATTTCCAGGATCAGCCAGTGTAATGTATCTAGAGTTTAATAACCTCATCATGCCCACCAGTTCCCAATCCTGCAATGACGCACATTGAATCAGGGGAACATTGTGAAAGCAAGTATGGACTCCTGACAGCCTATTTCAGGCAGAGATATTAAGATATTTGTGCTTCCGTACTTTGGTGATCTGCAGTGTGTCTGATCAAAGCGCTGATATGTAGAGCACAGATTCACGTCTTTGCTCTAAGCTGTGTGTGTTTGAACCCCTGTGAGTGTATGCGCTGCCACTTTGCACTTGTGTAGTGTTGTGATTCAGTGATAAGGTCGTCAGGCTGCCAGTCAGTGCTGAGAGCCAATCTCTGTGCTCTGTTTCGGCTTCCTGTAGCCCTCTAGATGTCGTTTCTGACAGGATCCGGGGTCTGGACGGCAACGTGGCACCATCCTTCACTCAGCGCGCTTCTCGCCGCTGCAGCCGTATGCGTATTTCATCATGTGAAATAGAGACGAGGCCAAGTGTCTTCACGCTACTGAGTGACAGAAACCCCCTGTCACATGAATTAACTCCTGTACATATGATGGAGCACTGGCCGTGGCTTAGGGCACTTTACAAAGCACACCCCACCCACACACACACACTACACAACACCCCACTTCAACTCCCCCCTCCGCCTTACTATTCTCCTCCTTAAGGGTTATTGCATGAAGCCCATTCATCTGTTCAGTGTTGAAACATGGCAGAAAGCACTGATATCTGATGGCAGCTCCGTCCTTCAAGCAGCCACCAAGTATACAGGGACTCGCCTCAGCAAAAAGAGAGTGGACGGTGGGCTGAGTGGTGGTGGGTAGTGGGTGGGGGAAGGTGGGCAGCACAGCTGATGCTATGAAATGAAATGTGCATAGCAGTTCCTCATAGAGGTGATT
The DNA here is from genome assembly GCA_003416845.1 of Oplegnathus fasciatus. Lineage (NCBI taxonomy): Eukaryota > Metazoa > Chordata > Actinopteri > Centrarchiformes > Oplegnathidae > Oplegnathus > Oplegnathus fasciatus. The sequence continues at coordinate 1,000,553 of NTHP01000104.1, forward strand.
CTTTTTATGACTCTCAAGACTGGTCTAGGTAATAATTTTATATAAAAATACATCAATCTTATCAGCCTAAATCACAAAGTGCCACTGAGACCAGCAATCAATCCACTAATCCACTAATTGAGATGCAGATTTGTCCTATTAGCCTGGCAAAGGTTTGGTGTCGAGTATGCTTACTGACGGGGAAAAATACGACTTGGAAGACTTAGGTCTTAAAAAAAGTCGAAAGTTGAAAGTCTTAAGCAGGCCTGAGAGGCTGCAATGTTGTGGCGGTAGAGCTGGAGGAAAGTTCATGAAGTGTTGAAAATCAAAAGGGTTCATCTTCTGGAGAACTTGAAGGTGTTCAACACATTTCTTGCCAATCTGATCATTTGATTTTGATTGAGTTCTTGTGCGCAAATGGAAAATTTGACCTGATTGTGGTGCTAGAAGAGAGGTCAGGGATTCACCAACAACATTAGGATCCATAATGTGGGGACCATTACGTTCAGGCAAACTCAGCCATTAGTCTTCAAGATTGCTTGTTATGGGCCAAACTGGTGTCCAGGGGGAAATTGATCATTATTGCGTCATTGTTTCAAAATTTGATTTGAAACAATGACGCTAAAGGTAAGGTCACTGGATTACAAAATCAGTAGAATCCATTCTCTGGAGAATTTAGGCTGCAGAATTCAGCACTGGAAATTATAGCTTGACATAGGTCAGGAACAAGGCTGGATTACCAACTAGGCAAAGCAGGCAACAGGGCCTGTCAGGGGTGTCATTGGTTTTTGGTCATTTGATTCATTCATTTGTTAAGGAATAACCACATCTAAAGTACAGTATCAGCTAAAATGATAAGGGTGTTAAAGGAATAGTATGACATTTTGGGAAACATGCTTATTCGCTTTCTGGCTAGTAAGATGAGAAAATTGATACCACTCTACCTGTCCATTAAATTTCTTGACCAGGCTCTGCTCAGAGCCAAGAAATAGTCCAGCACGTAACTCTCTGTAAAATGGTGAATTGTCGGTTTTGCAGTTCAGTTTTTGTATGGATTAAACAAATGGGATATAAATTGTTAATTACTGAGCTTTAGAGGTGCTGGTATGTGGATTATGTGTATATAATTTTGTGTTTAATCAAATAATCACAAACTAACTGACACGCAGTACATCTAGGTTTAACATGCACTGCAGTTGATGGGAATTTAAAGGTTATGTTACATTGTCAGTGCACAGTTGGAGTAATCAGTTGAGTGGTCACTGGGGCCCAAAGTTAACTTTTGCCCCAGGGCTCCCTAGTGGGTTAATCTGGCCAGGGCCAGGAGACTTTTTGACCTTATAATGTTGCTAAAAGAAAGATCACAGGGTCACCATAATCAGCAGGACTCATCATGTGGAATATTTCCAACATGTCTTGCTCTGAAACGTAGTAGCTTTTGAAAGTCTCAGCACCTGCTAAGGTAATTTAATGAGTCATTTGTGTTGATCAACAACCCTTTCAACCTTTGCCATTACTGCAGTCATTTCATGCTATAGAGCAGTTAGCGTCTCACTTAATGAACCTTTGAGGGTGTTGGGAAGCTCCAGTATAGAGGAGTGATGGTTGGTGAATGCCAGGGATTGACCTTACGAGAACCGTAGCACAGACTCTGCTCTAATGTACCTTCACTGAGCTGATTTTATTTCAGTGTCAGCCTGAATGGCTTTCACTGGCAGATTTCCATTCCATAAAGAAAAGGAGGAAGAAAGTATGTTACTTTTTCCAGATCATTACAAAGGTGAAGGAAGTTTTCCCATCTTTTTCTGAGCTTTACTGTTCAACCTACAGCACACAGTTCTTTAACTTCACATGCATTAAATTGCACTTATTAAGAAATGTGCTGAATTCAAGGTGAGTCAGATTCAATGTACTCTCACATATTAGTATTGTTCAGCTGCAGTTCAGCAGGTTATTGATTCGCTTTTTAGTTCTCATTTGAGGCTGCAACAAACTTCCCTCTGATTTTGAATGACAAAGGTGATACGGAAAATGTGTCATCTACATGTATTGAAACATTTGTTCTTTCAAATGTGTTTTTGAAAGCAGCAGACACCCTCAAGTGATTTACTTTGATTAAAGCTTGTTTATCTATAAAACACAAGACTATTAACAGTTAATAATTCCCCTCAAACACACAAAGAAGGCCTAAATAAAAGACAATTAAACGTGTTCCCTCAGGTTTCCAGATAATTTACCCAAACAAAGCTGCTGCCTCGACATTAAGTGTTCAATCAAACTGTCCGCTACGAAAGGCCACACAGAGGGTTCATTTAATAAATCTCCACATTAAAAACATCATTGTTACAGCCCTTCTTTTGTTTGCCCATAGCGGTTGGGATGTATTCAGTGTGACTCATCAGAAATAATCATCAGAGCCATGCATGAGCTACAGCTGCAATTCTGGGCACAAAGCTCATCTCATCTCAGCTCTTCACCTTGACAATAGTGTGACACAGGTGTACAGTATGTTTGAATGCTGAGTGGTTCTTGCTGCTAGAAATTCATCTCTTGCTGTTACAAAATCTTAAATAAATTCATTCAAACTCACTCAATATTTCAAATGAGCACGATTCAGATTGGAATCGTGTTCATTTCATCACGCAATTTGCAAAGTAAAAAGTTGAGTGAAAAGTTTAAAAAGTGTTTTATCAACTCTTTTAACTCCCTTGTCATGAAAAGGGTAAGATGATGAAGAACATTTATTTAATTCCCCTCCCTCCCAAGTACTCCATTCGCAGCTGAAACACCCTTGTGAATTGTGTGTTTCTCCAGTTCGTGTAATTAATTTAGAGATCACATTCTGACAAACTTGAAACTCAAAAAACCTGCTTAACCACAGGTCCCTGGCCAGGGAGTCATCCATCAATTTGTAATGGCTGGAAAACTCTGAAGTAATTCTCTGTGCTTGGCTAGAAGTGAAAGAATAGCACACACACACACCACGCAGATTTCTGAGCAAGGTAATCATCACTTTAAGACATTCTGTCCATTTGCTGTTTCAGAAGAGCTTAACTTGACTTGAAAATTGGTCTGTTGTAGGAGCACAGTGCCCAGCAGCCACTGCCATGTCAACCGAGTCACACATTATTTCAGCCAGTAGTTCAATTGTCAAATTAAAAATCCAAAACCGTAACTTTCAATATTTCAGAATATAATTGTGTTGCCCCTGGGACAAATGTAAGAGATTTTGAACAAAGGACATACAGTCTCAAACACTAATTAGTTATTAATTAATTAGTATGGTATAAGTCCAGACATTGGCTTTGACTAAATATAAATTAAATATAATGAACACAGAATTATAACAGAAATATAATACCATTATCATTATAATATAAAATAGTCCATCATTTAATGATGCAACAAGTCTACAGCCAGCTCTGTCTGGCTGAAATAGCAAAATGATAATGTCAGCATGCTAACATGCTCATAATGACAATGCTGACATGCTTATGCCAAACAAGTATATAGTTTACCATGTTCACCATTTTAGTTTAGGGTGTTAGCATGCATAACATCTGCTAATCAGCGCTAAACACATGTAGTATATACATCTGAGGCTGATAGGAATGTCATTAGTTCTCTACGAGGTTTTGCTGTGCTATAACAACGTCAATGGCAATGCCACCTTTGCTTCTGACAGACAATAGTCTTTATTATATCCATAAGATGACCTTGTTTGTTTACGTGTCTGGTACACGTAAACATAAGTTGTTTTAAGCATTTGAATAAATGACCAATCCTGTTGCTTTTTTGATGAGGACAGTCTCTATATCTCATAATGGAGCACATTAATGTTCCCACTCAGAAAAACCCTTTTGATTTTATTCCTCACGCTTTAACAAAAGCACAACAGTCAGTATGCCGTTTCTTCCTTTTAGCACTTTCACATCTTAGAGCTTGTTAACTTACATTTATGACTAGCAAAATAGAAAATGTCCTTTTAACAGATTCTTGGAGGAATCTTTGTTTTCCACATGATCACTGTAACACACTTTTATCCACAGAGCAGCCAGGCATACTGTATAAAAACTGAAGAAGCATTTAAAGCATTGAAATGAGTTTCTCATTTTTCTATTTGAGACTTTAAATGAGAGTATTAAACTATTCAGTGCCACACAGACCAGAAAAAGGGCTCTGTGTCCAGGCAGCCTGTTGTTTATACCTTCAAACACCAGTTGCTCCTCTGTAATATGTTCATTACAGTCTCATTATGCTAATGTGATGTACTTTGTTACTCGCTGCTGTGTTTGGCAGGCCAGTTGGCGGTGGGAACCTGCGAGATAGTGATGCTCAACAGAGACAGCAGCGTTCCCAGGCGGACCATCGCTAGGCAGACGGCCCGCTGCGCCTGCCGGAGAGGCCAGATCGCCGGAACCACCAGGGCGAGGCCGGCATGTGTAGACGGTGAGTGAATGACCTTTCTAGCTCAGGGGAGGGCAATTTTAGTTGGAGTGAGTCAAAACAACAGGCCAAATGGTCAGAGAAGCTTCCCCCACTCTTCACTGTCGCTGTAGTCCCCTTGAAATAGCGAGCCCAAGACTATGTATGTGAAGCAGGGTGGTGGTGAAAAAGGAGCAACATTCTGCTGATAAATAATTGTTGAATTGGCTGACAACAGTTTAATTTTTCTGTAATTTAATTCTTTGGAAGGTCTTCCATTTATTGAAAGCACGACCATTACTATTCCCATTATAAGCACCCCTGTCTCACCTGTAGTAACCATATAATTTATTACTAAATGAACAACAACATTCTGGCAGTAGGTCAGATCCCTCTAATATTATTATTTATTATTATTTAGTATATAATACTAAAACTCTGTATATATTTTGCCTTAGACCACTTTATTACTTGCACAGCAGTGTTGTGTTTGTGAACACTGGATGGATGCTGGAATGATGGCTTTATTTTGACTCAGTGATAAATACAAAGTTGATGATGTACTGTGAAGTGATATTATGAATATTTATGGTACTTAAAAAGATAGCTTGACATTTTGGGAAATACACTTATTCTCTTCTGGGCCAAGCCATAGTCCCCCCACCCCCCAGTGATAAGGGCAAGTAATGGCATGTGGAATCATTAACTCTGCTACAACAGCATCCATAGACCTTTTTCACAGCAGACATTCGGACATAACAGGAACATCATGAAAAATCATAACAGGAAAAGCACAGGTGTAACTATTTAATGATAGATCCATTCCATTATGTGTCTCATTCCAGTGAACCTGCATGTGCAGTACCAGGGCCCTACATCTGGCACACCTGAATGCAATGTAGTCATTATTAATGATATTTATTTATATTAATGAGACACTTCGTCAAGGAATTGATCATCTATAGTCCCCTAATCCCCCTTAATGAACACATACATGAACATTAAATCTTAGTTAAATTAACAACACAAAATATGACATAAGGTTGGGGTTGTGGAGGGAGCTGCTGCAAAAAACATTGTCGGCATGAGCGTGATCATTATAATAACCTGATAATAATATGTTGCATACCTGCATGAATATGATTGGATGTTATTAGCTACACAGCTGTAAATGAGCCAATTATTGTAAAGCAAACTGCAAATAGCTGGTGCCAATCAGCCAACACAAGCGCAACTTCTGTGCTCTGCCTGAACTAACACTATGCTTCATCTATTAATCCTGTGCTTTTCCTGCTGTGACATATTACAGTGTCACAATATCGTGATAAAGGTCAATTGTAACATGACCTCATTTCCTTTTTATGCACCGGCGATACCCATGGTATCGCATTATGTTTTCAAGTTGTCCATCCGTCCGTCCCATCCTCGTGAACACAGTATCTCAGGAGCCTTAAGGGAATTTCTTCAAATTGGGCACAAACATCCACTTGGACCCAAGGATGAAGTGATTCGATTTTGGTGGTCAAAGGTCGAAGGTCAAGGTCACTGTGACCTCATGTCTGTCCCATTCTCATGAACGGTAAATCTCAGGAACGCCTGGAGGAAGTTTAGATCTGGCACAAACGTCCACTTGGACTCAAGGATGAACTGATTAGAATTTGGTGGTCAAAGGTCAGAGGTCAGTGTGAGCTCACGAAACATGTTTTTGGCCAAAACTCAAGAATTCACACGCTAATTATCACAAAATTTCACACAAATGTCTAATAGGATAAAATTATGAAGGGATGACATTTTTTACCCAAAAGGTCAAAGGTCAACTTCTCTGTCATCATAATGTCCTGGAAAAACACTTCTTTGGCCATTATTTATTGATTTGGATCCCAAGGTACTTCTATGAGTCCACCCTCTTCACTTCCTCTCCCTGGATGACAACCAGGACAGGGGGCCTCCTGTTCCTCTCATAGTCCACCACAAGCTCATTGGTTTTGCTGATACTGAGCTTCAGGTGATTGTCATTGCACCATGTGACGAAGCCCTCTCCTCTGTAAAAATAGTCTCTAAGTGAAGACAGCGTGTTTCTCACTGGAAATTATTCACTGGAATCATACATGTCAATATAGTGATAACTTCCATTTCGCCAAAAAATACACTTAATACCTTTTATTAAATTCTTTCACTACATGTATTATATGAGTCTGGGCAGACATGGATGTAAACTGCAACTTGACTGGTTGGTGGAGGCATACAACCGCGAGGAAGTAATTCTAGTTTACCTCTTCTTCTTATCTCTCTGGTGTTACAGTATGGTTGTGACACCAGTTACAAATGTGTCATATACACGGTGATACATTTATGTCTACGCATAGTATCACTATGCGTAGAAATAGCTGAAATAGCTGAAAGTGAACAGTAACATTGCTAAAGGCTCCACTATGGAGGAGTTAGTTCCACAGAAGGAGGAAAGTTCGGTAGTGTGGTGGCGGCTTGTTTATAAAAGATTAGATGGACACTATTAGATCTACAACAAACCAATGTAATATGTACAGTAAGCAGTGTAAGAATATGGTAACCACAAATGGTAGCATCTAAACAAACTTATTTCACTATCTCACACAGAAGCATGTGGTGGAGTGTAATGACAACCAGAAATCATGTGATGTTATGGCTACAACCAAACAGAGAAACAACACTGGCACAGCCTTGCCGAATCATTCACGAGTTGCTTTAATAATATAGTTAATAATGAAGTATTTGTCAGAATTGATCATATTGTCATGGATATTCTTATCGAAAAATACCTGTATTCAAGGCTGTATCATCCATTCCCATCCCAGACACTGAATAAAAGTCAGCAACAGAGTGCAAGCAAAAAAAAAGGTCCAATAGACCAAAATGTATGGGCTTCGTTCTTTCTCCATTAAAAGCAACTGCCGATATAATTTGGTTGTTTAACCAGCCAATCGATAATCACTTTGCATGTCTCCCTTTTTGATGCCTCTTGTGATTGGCTGTCTGCATTAGACCTCCTCCAGTCAGCCGGTGTGACATCAGCAAATTAGTAATCACTTTGTGCCTCTTTCGTTGTCTTCAGTCTGTATCACGTTGAACTTTTCTCCCCCGGTGTTTTTAATATACTCCGGCTGAATAAAGATCGCTTGTAATGGAGGATGTGTGGTGTTCATCCACTTTGCAGATAAGATTTTACTTTTAGAGGCCTCTCTGTGTTATTGGACAGTATCTAGGGGAGGGTGATAAGACAGATGAGAGGACTCGGGGGGGGCTTGACACAGTCCATCTGCGATGCTGATTGGATCTCACAATATCACAATCACATGCATCAGATGCACCATTAGTTCCATCGCGCAATGACTCATGTTAGCCTTAATCTAATAGCCCTGACACGAGACCGCAGTCCCACACCCTGTGTCACGCTCCCCACACTGCTTTTAACCACCTCTCCCACTCTGCAGATGCCTCTCTATAACACTCAACAGATGCTAATTAACTTACAGAGAACTATGATTACAGCAGCAGGAAATTGATTATTACTGGCTTCCCGCCGCACCACACCCTACACTCCATTAATAGCCAGTGCATTAAAGATGGAACCTGTTGCTCGCAGGCTCATTTAAAGCCTTTCTGCTGACAGCTGGAATAGTGTCCATCATCACGAGGCTTTAAAGTGGAATTTCTGCATATTGAATGAGAATGCAATTGGTCTAATGCCGCCACTGTTCAGATATCCTCTCTGACCTTTAGTTGAGAGTATATTCAGTTACACACACTTTTGATGTGAAATCCCATAAATGCTCCTTTGCCCTTCCAAGCACATAAACTAATTTACTGACTTATAAACATGCTTATTCATTTGTATCTCTCACTGAGGCTTTGGCATACTTTCCACTGAGCTGTTATTAACACAGCAAGGGCTCACTGTCCTCTGGGTCAATCTAATATAACTCTTTCACAGCAGCAGCAGGAGTGGATCACTGTCTTTTTGAGATGTGTGGTGATAGAACAGTGACCTTTAATGAAAGTGTCACAAACTGTCACTGACTGACTGTAGTGAGTGAACAAAGGCTAGGCACTAATATTGTGTGTTTACATGAACTTTTGTAATCTGATTATTCCTCACTGTTAAAAACATACATGTGGGCACAAAACCTGGCTTGTTCAGGTTAAAGAGTAACTTGACATTAATTCCTCGTTTTTGAGTTAGTAAGTCATATGTACAGTCTTTCTTTGCATTGGCAGTGCTTTTCCCTTTTACAGAGAAAATCGAGTATTTCTGTCCTCTCTGTCTTCTAGACAGTCACAGCCCGTCACGGCTCGTAGACTGCAACAAAAACAGGAGACACATGGGTATACTAAATAGCAAAGTAATTTATTTACAACAAAAATACTCAAAACTAACCCAAAAGGATAGATGGGAGGAATCTGTTAAGGCAGTAGTGTAGGGTGTGGATGAGTGGAAATGTGCTGCATGGATGTTGTGCTGTAGAAACAAAGAAAAGGAAACAAAAACAACAATGCAGAAGCATGTGGTGTGAAGAGATCTGCCCGCACTCACAGGACTGGCTGCTGCTCTGGCTTTTATACATGGGGCACACCGGCCCAGGTGTGTACCATGCCACTGATTAATTGGTCCAATTGGTCTGCAGCGCTGGAGACAGAAAGCACAGAAGCAGCAGAGGGGCCGTCACATAGACCAAAAAACAAAATCTGTGAAAAATTGGTGATGTTACCTCGTACACACCCCAAAAGTACAAAACAATGCACATTCACTCTGATGTGGGTAATTGAGACATATGAAAACCAAAATCTACTCTCAGCAGTGTCTGACTGCCAGAGACAGTGGAAATCCAGGTGTTACATATTATTTCTGTAATCCAGAATTCATAGAATTGAAGTTACATATGTAACTCTGTTCGGAGTGATTTGAAAAGAGGTAGAAAGATCTAGCATGCAACCAATAGAAGTTAGGTAACAGTTTCTTGTGAGCCTTGTGTTTACCAGTTCTATGTCAGCGGGGGATGTTGTGGCCCTCTCTCACTCCTCATGTTTCCTGGCTGTATCTACACTGTCACTATCCAATAAAGGCAAAGTACCGTAAAATGAAATCTAAAAAACAAAGCAAAACAAAAAAACTGATAAGATTGAGAGCAGTGGTCACTGGAGCAACAATCTCTCAGAGCTGTGAGGCAGGTGGGAGTGTCAGTGGTTGTCAGCTTGATTTCTTGGCCCTTCCCTGTATTTCTTAAAGTTTTTAGGAGTCTGCATTTGCATGAAAAAAACCCAGAGACAGTAAACTATTCTTGGAAATGTTGTTGGAAGAATACTTGTGTCTGTTTGGGAATAATCAAGTGTTTTTCTAAAGTTGTGATTCACAGGTGAAAAGATGCCAGAAACAGTAAAAACTTCTCAATCTGTTCCGCACAGTCCATCTTTGTTTGCAGTAGTGCGATAAAGGCTGATAGTGATAATCAGATCTTTTTTTGGATGTGAAATCAGTGGGAGATACTGTAACTGTAACATGCTAAATTGGATCCAAGTGCAGAGAAGCAGAAGCAAACATAGAAACAAGGGGCTTCTGCCGGAATGCGCCTAAATAAATAACTTAACTTCCCGCAGATATTGGGCAACCAAACTTATGCTTATTAAATCACCTCCCTAAACGCGGCAGGACTGACTGGAATAAAGTCTCTTAAGTCTCAGCAAGGTGAAGCAATATGATGATGTTGATCAGTCAAGGCAGCCTATTGGCCATCACTCCCCTTTTGAAGAACACCCATGACAGATACAGAATCAGCACCATGGACAGCGGTCAAGACAGATTTATTGAATAAATTAATTTTCTTGGAAAGACTTTAGATGTGTCCTAGTTCCATACTTCATGCTCCCACATACATGATATTCTAACTGGGAGTAAGTGTGTAGTGTGTTCACACTGGAAAAGTGACACAATTAAGTATACTCAAAGGTGTGTGTATGCATACTAAGATCGCTTGATTTTTGAGTGTAGTGTTGACTGACACCCTTGTCCCACAATGGAAAGGACAGAAATACAGCAAATTGTGGATGGCATCCAGACAGCTCCATGAACATCTCGAAAAATGAAAAAATTAAGTATAAAGCAAGTCTATCAAACTTTTCTGAACAGTGGCCACAAGTGGCAATTACAGGATAACGATAAATGTTAGAATGTAGCGTAACAGTAGCACAAGCAGTCATAAAGTCAGTAAACTTACTCAGTAATGTCAGTTACACATATATCTAGCAATAATTGGTAACTATAGCTGACATTAGCCACTATAAGCTACTGGTCATACCAGACCAAGTGAGGCTGTAGCAGCAATGTATTGCACTGGGAGGCAATTCTTTTTATTTCTCATGAATTTAACATTTCTTCTGTTTTATCTTTCAACAGTCACACGCAGTCTCACTTTAAATGGTTGCGTAAACATTTTACTTTCCAAATTTTATATTGGCAGTAGTCTTCCAAAGTGATTTGATTGACCTCATTTAGCATATTGTTATATAATTTCCTGTTAGTACAAAACAGTAATGTACATTAATGTCTTGTAGACCAACTGCAAAAACAGTGTATTATGAAGAAGTATTTAGAGAATACTTTATAGTATTAGTAATGTGATTTGGATCACAGCATTTATTTTGCCCTCAGCTGCTGCCCCTACTTGACCTTTCTGAATTTTAAATTAAATGAGTGGGTGGTAATGGATCTGCCTGTTCATGTGTTTGTTTGTTCATCCGTCATGTGCAATATCTCAGGTGCCCCTGCATGGATTTTTAATGAAACTCACAGAAATGACACATCCTAACACGGTGTTCAAGCATTTACACTGCAAGTTATAGTGATTGGCATGTTGGTGGTGGGGGGATTACAAGTCAGAACTGAGACTTTAATAAACATCCTCTCCTACCCTGCAGGTTTGACTGATGTGGAATTTAATGCACATACACAGCGATTCTTGCATTACAAACTTACTTCAAAGACATTAGTTTATGTCATACTGGATTTTCCACCATTTTGAATCCCGCCCCATGACCATCAGCTTTGTTTTCTGTGAACAGAATGGTTTTCATATGGTACACTGATCAAGTACACTGTTTGATGTTTGCAGTTGACCTTTCAGAGTGTACCCAGGCAACTTTATGCAGTGAGTTAAGATTGGAGAAACCCATCTGCAAAATTATAATCACCAGCAAAAGCTCATGGATTTGAGTCACTTTGCTGTTTCCTGTAATGAATAGAAATTAAAACCCAAGGCTTGTGATGTAGCCTTTGGGACATTTTCAAATTTACAACAGTCTGCAGCTGGTGGCTTAAAGGAGACAATTGGACAAATATTCTTTATCTCCCTTGCCATCCTGCTGGTATTCACACTTTTATAATGACATACCAACAAGCTTACCTAAGCCCCGCAGTGAATAAAGTTTGTCATATGTGAGTTGCTTAAGAATATATTGACTGATTGGCCAGATGGCGGCTGCATCATTTGTACAGTATGACATGTTTACTCTGTTATTCCTTATTTGTTTTAATTCACTGAAAGACCCCTCACTATGCGACAAGTGCAGTGTATTTTTTTTTACAAAATAACTTTGTTTGTTTGTCTTTTTCAGGACATATTTCAAGCTTTTTAGCCCTGTTTTTGTGCTGCTGTGTGTCACTGTTGTGCAGGTTTAGTCTGCACACTGTACACAGGAGAATTATGTGCTTTTCCTTGCTTGTCTCCCTGCTCTCACTCTAATCTGCTCCCCGACTCTCTCCCGCTCCTGTTCCCTCTCCCTTTCTCTGCTTGGCCCGTTGTTGCCATGCCACCACATCACCCTGTAATCGTATGAAGCTTGATGGCCACCATGATAAGAGTGTGCAGGCTGCAGGGAGACTGTTTATATACTGGCTGCAAGCTTCTGCTTTCACACTCAGTGAAATGATCATTGACACTAAATGAGCCAAAAAGTGATGTTCAAAGGAGATAAAGCAAAAGGAAAGCTTTCTTCAGATTTACAATGCAGACACACAATTGAGAAGATTTGTTGTCTTTATTTACCTAAGCTGCAGAGAGAACCAGACCAACCAACCTTAGATTATTTTAAACAAACTTATATTAGATAACTTTTTTAAAGTATATTTTATCATTCTTCACTTTTTTCTGATCTTCTCCCATTTTACTTTGCTGTTGATGCTGCTTGCTGGTAATGCAAACTCAACACTCCCTCCATGTTTACCTGTTATCTTGATAAATGCAGTATAATATACATTTCACAGCACTAATTCTGTATAGCACATGTCATGTCATACTCACTAATTTGTTGTTTGAGTTCCCCTTCTCTTTTCATTCACTAATTATCTGCAATGCTTCTACTTTTTCTTTTTTCGATCGCTGTTAAGCTACCATCAATGGCATGCAATACTTCCTGCCTGGATGTTTTACAATAAAAACCTTCCAGCGGTATAATCTCTGGCTTTTAATTTGTAAAATATACAGAATTGAATTTCACTGACAGTAGCTTAACAGCAATTAGGCTGCAAAAAAATGGAAAAGAAAATCTATTGGAAATAATTAATGATCAGCCATTATTTGAATACCAGCTTTTAGTTGAGTATTTACAGTATGCTTCTTTTACATCTCAAATGGATCTATAGCCCAACACTAAAAATTTTCAATTCTAATGGAGCCTAAATTTTCCATCTGTGTCCACAACCGCAAAACTAAGGAATTATATATTTCTGATAAAAGTGAAAGTGTTTTCTAGCCCCAAAATGCTGCAAAGAGACACATTCATTTGAAATATAAGAAAAATCTCTATCTCTAACACTGAATGTGTTGACATGTGTTGTGTGACAACAGTGTGGTGTTTGCAAGTCAGCAGGAAAATGAACATCTTGTTAGAATTTCATCATTACTTGCAAAACTTACTACTGTATGACTGAATCACACCCACAGATTCAGTTTAGATTTAGATTTTTAATATTAAAATGAGTTTCACTGCATCTGGCTAATCTCCTGGTTTGATGCCACCTTGATGAACTGTACTGATGCATTCCCTACAATCATTTATGATCTAACTTCCTAACTCACAAATTACCGGCCAGAACTACAAAAAAAGCAAATCCGTTTTGAAAACAAGCCAAAAAAAATGCAACAGAAAAATCTCAGTAAAATTCTCAGCAACAGCTTGCTCACCAAAACACACAGTTTATTATGAAGTATAGAGTCATTTGTAGCTTGGCTGCTGGCTGCATTTAAAATGTGTTTAATGTTGGATTTTTCTGTTGTCATAATTAGAACTGAAAGACCATCAGGCCTCTGGTAGCAGGTTGCGCTGCGTAGAGGACAGAGGGCTGAAAATCTGGCCGCTACAAATTGATCCATGATTGAAGCTTAATTAACATCAGCCAGAAAGCCTGTAAAAACCTGTTACAGTGTGTCTGGTGCCCAGCTAAGCTAGTTAGCTAATCTTGTTGGATACTTAGCAAAAGAGGCATCAGTATGATTATTAAATTTCCAGAAGAGACACACAATTTATTATTTTGGTGATTCATGCATCACTTTATGTCATCTTTTCAATGCAATGAACAGCATTCGAGAAAGTGTCACTAGTCTCTTTTTGTTTCTTGTACCTCATCTGAATACATTTTAAATGAGCTGCCTGTGGCTTTAGTAAAAATTTGATGTTATTTTTTACTTCTGCAGAGGCAGAATTTCATCACACGAACAGTACGTCTGGTTTAGGACTCACTGTTGTGCCTCCTGCCCTGCTCTGCGTCTCGTCTGGCAGTGCTGTGTTGTGCTGGGCAGGGCAGGGCTTGGCACTGTGCACAGGGGGACAGATGGTCTTACATGTGATCTAGTTGGAGGTCCAGAGCCGTACCCCAGCAGGGACCCTGGCAGCTTACAAGCCTGGCCCAACGTCCATGGTCCCTGGGTGGGTCTCAGACAGTGACGGCAACAGGACGGGCCACCCAGGTGTCAGCCAGACAGACAGACTCTCTATCGTTTCCAACCACTACAGCCAGCTGTTTCACCTCTGCTGCTGCTGCACACTGCCACCATCACAAACAGAAAAACATAACACAACAGGCCTGAAATCATGTTCAAACACAACACAAAACAGATACCTATCATAAGGCAAGCCATAATAATTCTCAGCCATTTGCACCAGTTGAGTGATCCAACAAGCCAGGTTTATTATAATAGCAGCATGTAAAAGACAGTTTAAAATGAAATATAACAGCAGACAGATATATTCAGACAGCTTCAGCTCAGAAGCTTAGTCTGCTCAGGATACTGTTGATGTGTGTGTGGGTGGTTGTACCATGTAAGCTTTTTAATGTGTCTACAATTGCGTGTGCCAGCATATTGGACAGATAGGTATGATGGATAGAGACATGCTGAAGCCAAGCTGCAGCGATGCCGTTTTGTTGCTGCTTGTGTTGTTCATGATGTTGTTGTTGATGAAGTTATCACAGCGACGCTCTAATCCCAACCAATGCTGTGCGACCGCTCCACGGCTTACGGCACCAGGAAATTCATCAAGTCATCATAGATCAAGTCACACTGTCATGGATGGCATTGAAAAAGTAACAAGGGCAGGCTATCGAGTGCCTGGATACTGTTGCAGCAGCTGAAAAATGCATTTATTTTAGCCAACCTCCGCGACTCTGGGCTGGCTGGGCTGATGCACTCCATGGTTAGTCAGCATTCCCGCCGCTTTGCCAGCTCAGCTTTTATTCCGTGCCCTGGAAATTGAGTTTTGCTGGCCCTGTAATGTACTCAAAACTACATCTGCAACTGACTGATAAATCTACGCTTTGTTGCGCCTGACGGATGGCTGTGAAAATGAAAATTCACTACAGCATGTTGCTGTGTCAGGAGGAAGGTCACTTTAGACTTTCTCTTGCTCACTGAGGAGTCTTCTCAGGGTGAAGTCGAAATGACCATTTTGTCTCAGATTCTAGTTGGGAAGCTTTAATATTTTCTTAAGCTTGTTCGGTTCAACGAGATGACAGGTTTCTGGATTGTTTTGTTCCACTGCTGTGTCTCCTCGCTGCCTGACTACACTGTGAGGGCAGACTAAAAAAACACGGCTTCTTCCGATGTGTCAACAATATCTATTATTTGCTGAGGGAGAATGGCTTTATATCTACAGAGCGGTAATTGTATGTGTGTGTGTGTGTGTGTGGTTACATACATAAGGGTGCTGTTCAGCTGCTTGATAAATACCACAAGATGACAGATCTTTATTGCAGAGCAGCAGTCGAGGTCTGACGCTCCAAAGACCAATTTCAGACTGTTAACAAGGCCTGGACCAGGAATACCTCACAGCAAAATGTCACAAGGCCTCCCTTTCCACCCCTCCTTACTCTCCCTCTCTGTTCCGCCCTCAGCTCTCCTGTAGACATTCAACGAATTGTAGTTCCTCTCTTTCAATTTGCCGACCGTGTTACCTCGTTCCACAATGTGCTGCCCCGGGGGATCGTGGGTAGGCAGGAGCAGTGGCCCTGGCCAGGTCCGCAGAGAGCTGATAACCTTTCAGTGTTGCTTTCGCACGTTGTGTAAAGAACAATCAGTGCTTATCAGCGTCGACTACAGGCGAATGCTAATTCAATGTCATGCAGACAGACTGCAGAGGAAGAATGAGAGCGTCACTGGCTTTCACTCTGACAGCCTGATGTCTCCAGCAGACAAATAACTTGAAGACTCTCTAATCTATGTATTGAAATATTCCTAATTCCTTCTATTTTATTAATAATTTGTGCACATGAATTAACAGAACATAAGATTAAACAAGATTGTTAACATGTTTAAGGGATATGATATATAACGTATCTCCATCCAAAATCAAAAAACAAAACGCACATATCATTCTCAAATCTCATTTTGGTTAGTTGTCCAGGGCCTGACAACTTTCACAGTTTATTTTGCCCTGCATTACACTACATCGCGGTATATGTGACAGTATTGCTGTTACGACTGTATAAATCCATTAGCTATAGCCTACCCGCTCATCCGTGAGGGTAGAAAAAAAAATTTCCTCCCCTGTGACACCTGTCGTGCTCTGTACAGTTTCAAGGCTAAACCTGAAGTAGAAATATTTTTAAAATTTTGAATTGATGGGGCGTGAACTGCAATGTCCCGTTTTGCATCCAATCAAGGACCTTTGTTGCATTTTGTTCCCCATCCCTTTCTCTCTCTTTTCCCATTTCCTGTCATATCTCTACTGTCACAATTTAATTTAAAAAAGGTACAAGAGTACCCAAACAATAAGTAGATAAATAAAAATTGTGCAGTGACTCCCTGCTGAACATTTTAAGATTGGATATTTTCCTTTATTATTGGCATTATTTTGTGCAACTGAATACAATTACTTTTTCAGTTTAGAATGCATGTTGGAATGAAAATATAAAAACACGATCATCTTAAATTTTAGCAAAAGATCTTATCATTATGTCTCCACAAATTCACTGCAATTCCATTTATACTACTACTGTTCTTTTGCAAATACCTATCATTTTCCTTGTTTAATTGCAGAATTTTGTAGAGAAGTTCTTCTGAACTTGGTGGATAAGGTAGCCAGGGCTTTTTCAGCCACTGTTACGAACACCAATGAGCCTCTTGCTATCCATGCTATGCAGCTCTATTCTGGTGCATGAAGAGATGCCCAAGATTCTTGTGATATATTGTACTCTATATCTGGCCTTGATGGTTAATAGGCAACATCAAACCACTTGAAGATCTCACGTTGCAACTATTTGGTGTATTGTCCATTTAAATACAGGAAAACATTGTACAGTGTAGCTTCAAGAAAAGAAATCCACCAATATTATGTTGTAAAATGGTACAAATTACTCTATATCTAATTACCTAGAAAAACCCTGCTGTTTGTTATATTAAGGGTAACAAAATGTCAAGAGGAAAAAGCTATCTTTCTATGCAGCTGCAGTGAAAGCTAGCATTAGCAGGAGAGTAATTTATGGACTGCCAGCTGGTCTGTAAAGGTTACTACCACAGGCAATTCAGACATGGTAGTTCAACAAGAGCCTAATTAAAATACTACAGGCTGGTAGAAACATCCTCATATGAAGATGCTTTCCTGTCTGGTGAGCATAAAAAGGACAGTTTTGTTTGTTCCAGTAAAAGTTGACATTGTGAAGCCTCTTTCTGGGTCTGTGAATCTGTCTGTCTAATTTGCCTCTTTGCCCTCTTGTCTTTCGCCCTCCCAGCGCGAATCGTGCGGAGCCGTCAGTGGTGTGAGATGGCTCCCTGCCTGGAGGGGGAGGTCTGCAGCCTCCTGTTCAACAGATCCGGCTGGACCTGCACCAGGGGCAGCGGTCGCATCAAGACTGTCACGGTAATTTACAAGACGTGACATTAATATAAGCCATATGCACTTAACAGCATCACGCCTACTTTTTCAGCATGGGTAACCCCCGGCAGCTGTCAGTGTTATATGAAGCCACAGCCCAGGGCAAGAGGCAGCAAACTTCAGTTAAACAGCAGGTCAGCTCCCAGGTTTCAAACAATGCATCAATACTGAATCGCAAGGGCTATAAAATTAATGCTGAACTGCTTTCTGTGGGTTGAAACTTACACTTTCTCTGTTTCTTGCCTCACCATGGTCAGTGATGTCACAGCAGGTGTTTAACGGTTTAATTACAATCCACGATTTAATCTGTCACTGCAGGATGTCTTATTGGAACAAAGCAAATATAACTTCTTCATTTTGCTCCACCTCTCTTGGACTCAGCACACTGATAATAAAGAGATTGTAAAGAAAATCATGGGAGACATAAACATTAGCAGAAAGTGTTCTGAAGATGTTATGAGCATGATCATATTATTGGTTCTAACCCACCTCTAATATTGCTCTGTTTGGTCTGCTGCTAATAAAAAGGATATATAAAAGCTGCTACAGTAGATTAGCTCGGCATTGCCAGTATCACATTAGCAACGACAAAATGCTTAGTTGAAACCAAACTTCATCTTACTATTCTGCTTTTTATCAGTAAAAATATTTTACCAGGAAAACCTGAATTCTTCTTCCTTAAATACACCAGCCACAAACACCAGCATCTTACTAGGAATACTAAGCAGGCTCAAATACAGTATCTCCTCCCAAACCTAAAATAAATCATTTGAAACCACTCTGTACAGACTCACATCAGATACACTGCCAATACAAAAAGCAATATACTGAAAGAAATATACTGTATTTTAGGCAATTATGATCAGATGTAATATAACGTTGTAATCATCATGTACCAATTCAGTCCTCAGTCTTTAACTAATTTGTGTTTGTGTTTATTTTATTTTTGCTGTATTTTACCTGCCTTATTAATGGATCCCGGTGAAGACTAGCAACTGTATCAAATGCTAATGGGGATCATATGAACAATAAACAGTAAACAACAATGAACAGTTAAAAGAAAAAAAATCTGCTGTGACATCACTTATTGTGGTGCAGCCACAAGTACAACATGCTTGGTAATTTTAACCAGTTGCAAGTAGTTCAGCTGCAGTGTTCTGTCACATTTGATTCAATGTTGATTCACCTAACAATCAAACAAACCCATGTGTACAATTATCAGAGGTTTTACCTTGAACATCTTCTGTAAAACATCTGACTAATGCTGAAAATATGCAGATTCAAATATGAATATAAGCAGTTGCTTTAACTTGTTCAGACAAGAGATCTGACATTTTAGATAACAGTGTAGTGCTGAGAAAAATAATAATAGCTGACAATAGTCTATGACCTCTCCCTGACTTTGTGAGAGATTTAAATGAATACAAAACATGTTAAATTTTTAAAGCCCTCAATATGGTGTCATCTGGTCCTCTGTAGGCCCCTCTCGCAGTGCAACATGCATCCAATGCCTCAGAGCTGCCAATGCTGCAGTGCTGACTGAGGCTTTGCTCTGTGATGAGCGCTTATTTGATTCAGCAGTGAAACAATACACAAGAAGCACAAAGCCTGACACCATCGTGTTTTGTGTCATTGTAAAGGAAGTAACATTATGAATGTGTTTGGAAGACATGAGTGAAAAAAACTCTAAAGGCACAAACTGGCCAACAATGGCTGAGTCGCCATGGATACAGGTCTCACTTGGCAATTTCACACTATGCAACTGTATGCTCAATGGAAATGGAGGAGTTCTCCGTTCTTTTTATTCTTTTGGAGTTTTCTCACCAGTTATCATCTTCCACCAATTATCTTTGGTGATGTGGTGTTGATGGCTAATCTGTGTTTGAAATGTCCAATAGATTCAATTATATTCCCTCCACAGTTCCACCAGCCTCTTGTCTCTTCACCCTGGCGACACTAGTATTATGCACATGTTTGTGTTTAATAGTTGGCACTGCACTAGCCTTGCAGATAGTAGTAGTTTTTATTTTTCCTTTTTTTTTTGTTGATATCTTTCTCTGAGATTTCTGCCTCCACAATAAAATGGAGGTGGATGGAATATCGTTTGGGATGCTCAGTGTGTTGAAAAAAGAAATCAGCAGCAACCTGAACTCACCAGAAACAACGTCCTTGTCAGTCTGAATAATCCACAATCCATAATCCAAGTCATCGTTAACAGTTTATATTGGAATAGTCCCTAATCCCTTTCATAGTCCCTATGAAAACCCTATGTATGAATCGCAGAATATCTAAACTCTCTACATGGCCACCATAGATTCTACTCGAGAAAAGAGAGAAAAGAGAAAAAATGTGTTTTTGCTTTATTTCATTGAACCAACCCTCAATCAAGCCAGTGGATTTAGCAGCAGAAGAGAGGAGGTATCCAGAGGTAGACCTGAAATGGGAGGAAAGCACATTCTAGAAGATAAACGAAAATGAGAAATCTATAAAGAGGTTTGATCAGGATCTGGCTAGCAAAAAAATTAGCATTTGCAAAAATCTAATGTGAACTTCACATTTATGAATACTGTGTGACTGACATTACTGACTCAACTGGCTGACTTCATGACTCTTCTGAGTTTGTGTGCTAGTGCTACACTACGTTTTTGCATGTAATGTACCAGTATTACCATTCTGGTCCAGCAAAATGTATGTAGGCTTGCTTTAATGTATATATAGCCAAACAGATTCTGGATTTTAACCAATACCAATACATTTAAAGTAAAAAAAATCCAACAATAATATATTGGCTGATAATCCCTTTTGTAAAAGAAATAATGTTTGTGAAGATCCTCTAAAGTTACTTAAATTTAAAGTGAAATATAAACTTGTCTCTCTGATAGTCAAACTATGTAATGGTTACATATATATATATATATATATACATACACAGTATACGCACAGTATATACTGTATATATATATATATATATATATATACATACAGTATACGCACAGTATATACATATATATATATATATTTCGTAACTGCCATATGGTAATATCAGCTGGTATATCAGCCTGGCTGATTTACAGACTAAAAGACTTTGGATTTAGATAGTGTTATTTTCGACCTTTGTGTCAATAAATTGAATAAACCTGTTCAAACAGCAGCAAAGCCACAGATATCTGCCTCAGGTATGAAGATGTCAAAATAAAGAGAGAGAAACTAAATAAGAAGCAGAGAGATGTAACTTACAGAGACAGAGCCAGTGAAACAGCACAATACAGCATGTTGATGTCAGCAAGAGATGACAGGACGGACAGAACAGGAGAGACCGCTGTCCTCATCGTCAGGTACACAAGGCCAAAGGTCAACCTGTGACTGAGTCTGTTGATTTTCACTCTCACTTTCTTCTATCTCTCTCACTTGCTGACTCTTTATCTCTCTCGCTCCTCCGCCTCCTCCGTCCAGCAGCCCTGGGCAGCTGCGTCAGATTTCACGCACGCATTCCCATCGTGCTGTAATCTACCCTGACAGCTCACTTAGGTTAGTGTGTTGTTTTTGTACATACATTTACAAAAATGCAGATTACGTGTTCCACTGCATATTCTCAATTAGCTGTTGCTGAGGAGAGTTTTATTGCTGAAGTTAATCACAATGCTGGTGTTTTTTGAGGGGGCAGGGATAGGGAGGATTTGGCAGCAGAAGAGAGGAGGTATCCAGAGGTATTTGTTGTAAGACCTGAAATGGGAGGAAAGCCCATTCTGTAAGATAAATGAAAATGAGAAATCTATAAAGAGGATTGATCAGGCTGGAGTGTAGAGAGAAGGATGTGGAGAGAGACAGGGAACGGGACACGGGGCCAGGCTGCCACTCGGCCACTGGCCAAGCTCTGTCGGTCCACATCTGTGTGCAAGTATCTGTAAGAAAGAGGGTGTAGAGAGGGAGTTTTAATCGTGGGTGACTCTGTCTTCACGTCTACATAATCACATTACATAGGAGCATTCAGTGTGACAATGTGGGTTTCTGAAAGCTGATAATGGCTGCACTCATTATTCATGCTGTGGTGCGTAGGCGTGATGTAGGTGGAGTTGGCCACTAAAATAAAGAGACAAATGTACCTGATGGTGGCAGATCACACATCTAATAAAACACTCTAAATACCATGCTATCTATGCTTATCAAATCTATTTAAGCTAAGCTTTCAATAATGGTAGGTTAACCTAAGTTAAGAATGACTTAGAGATGACAACCTGACAATGAGATGAGTAGCAGAAGATATGAAATATTGATTAAATCTGATCACATTGAAAAAAACTGATGTCACTGTCGTAAGGTGAGGTGCAGGGTAGTATG
Source organism: Oplegnathus fasciatus (assembly GCA_003416845.1). Taxonomy (NCBI): domain Eukaryota; kingdom Metazoa; phylum Chordata; class Actinopteri; order Centrarchiformes; family Oplegnathidae; genus Oplegnathus; species Oplegnathus fasciatus. The sequence continues at coordinate 1,022,690 of NTHP01000104.1, forward strand.
GAGACATGTAACGAAGACAAACCATCATGCTGGCAAGGAGGTGTGCTGGAAAAACCTTTCTGGTGCTGCTCTTCCATCAATCAGTCCAGTCTCCCCCATTCCCCTCACATATATATATAGTATGAGAGCCCACCTTTCCAGTTCAAACTGGCCCATCAGGTCAGAACTCTAGAATGGAGAGTTGACATGGTGAACAACAAATATACATCATCTTCCTAATCCTGCTCATACCAACAAGGCCTCAATTCGTTCTTCAACATCTTAACATGATTACTGCACGTTCAAAGCAAACAAACTATGTGTACATCATTCAGTATTTATCTTAGTTAGTTGTCATTTCATCACACATCCAATATCCAATCAAATCTGAGACCCCACCTACTCATACACCACATAAAAGGACTACTGTTGAGGCGTGCTTCCTCTTTAAGCACCGGCACAAGATGGCTTCCACAGAGGACACAAACTCTAACAGGTTATGGCTTTGTTTTACAGCATGTCTTTTAATATAATTTTAAGAATAAACTTAATCCTGATCCTGAGTACAATTCTTGGTCGTTGTCAGTTGATATTGGCACTATACATTAAATAAAGAAAACAAAGAAAACTGTGTGTGAGAGAATGTTCACGTTTCTTAACAAAAAGGGGCTTTAGAAAATAGTGAGGGAGTTGGTGCTTCCTCACGGTCACTAATTCAGAACTATGAAGTTCATATGTTTAAATCATTGAAATTATAGAAGGATGTGAAAGTGTACATAGACAGCAAGCCAACAGCAGTTAAAACTTTGATCAAATCTGAAAATATTTATTGAATATTAAGATGGAAAAAAGTTAGTAGTACATTTTATAACATTCCTTAACTGAGCAGTTGTGTTGTGTAACTAAAAAACAAATCTTCCTTCAGGGAACCATCTCTGTTGTCACCTGTATTTTTCAGATGTAGCATGCTTTTGTTTTGTTAATCTTTTGGCATCAGCATTTACAGTACCTTGACTGCTGCTGGAGGTTGTAAATGGTCAATCAGTATTTTTATATTGAGTGCTGTTGGAATTGGTAAAAGCAGACCCACTGATAATTTTGCCCCGATAGTGGAGGAGCCCTTGGATGTTGATCTATTTGCCCATCACTTTGAAGAAAGTCCAGAGAAAGACATCTCAATATTTATTGGACAGATTACCATTTAACTTGGCTTGGACACCTATGGCCCCCAGAGGATGACTCCTGGTGCGATTCCCTGATTTTAGTGACCCACTAATCTTTCCTCTAGTACCACTGTGAGGCCAAAATTTGTCTTGGACTAACACTTTAACACTGGCCTGTACAGTACCTTGAAAACTAATGGCTGAGTTTCCATGACATTTGGTGTGAATATTTATGGCTTATGGTACGGTTTAAGATGAATTCTGTTTTGTTGTTGACCGCCTGCCCTTTTCTCTAGTGCCACTATCAGGTCAAAATGTAGAAAAGAAATATTAAAATCTAAAAGGCAGACTGCAATTTACTTAGCGCATTTATTCTCCTCAGAAGAGGAACTCTGTGCATTTTGGACACTGTGAGCCACCCTCAGGCCAAAAGTACAAACTTGGCATACCAGAGATCTTCCAATCAAATAGTCAGATTTCTGTGATTTTAATTAAGCACAGCCATGCTCCCAAGGAGATAAAACCCTCTGGTTTCAACAACCCTATGGCCTTTCCTTGATTGCCCATTTATGGCAGACTTTACATTTTTAGGCCAACTCACTGTAAGAATAGCAAAATTATCTCTGTTGTTTAGTTCATCCAACATTTGTTACTAGGAAGACATAGTTACTAGGAGTCAAACAATGCATTAAATCCTTGAAAACTTCAAAATCTTGAAAGGTTCTAATGCTAAAAGAAAAATCCACTGTTTCAATTTAGATGGATGCATGTTAAATGGTTAATTAAAATAATGATAATAAATAATACATTAAATAATAATGACTTTTCTTAATATCCATTGGGAAAAACCTCTAAAACAGCATGAAACAAAAAATCAAAGCCACATATTTGATACAAACTTGTGTGGAAAAATTTTATCAGTCAGTTCAGGTTGAGGGCTTTGCATATGTAAGACCAACCAATTCTACAATAAATATTACTCCAGAATATTATAATATTCTGGAGTAATATAATATGATGAAGTGATATACCAGTCTAACAGCACCACACACACACATACTGTAGACGCATTCCCAAGCACCTGCAACTCTTTCTAAACACAGCCCCCTCAGCCTCCTCTCTGCAGCCCGCCCTCCTGTGTGTGCAGCTCACGGTGGCACTGCCAGGTCACACACTCCAGCCTAACCTGCTAATGGAGTTTGCATATGCAGCCCGCTCTCCTCTGCCAGCTAGCCATTAATATGAATCACTCTCTGGAGGCCCCCCCAAACAAGCTGGCAATTTGTCTTCACTAGTGAGCCGCTGAAAGGTCTACATATGATATTCTCCGAGGTGGAAAGCGCAATTCAGGAGGGGTGGGGTGGGGTGTTATGAGGTTGGTTTCATATACTTGACAAGGGGCGTGTGGATGTGATTTGCTAGGTTACACAAGAGCACAGTTGTGTGTTGGATGTGTGTGAATGTATGGAGGGTGGAAATGGCCGTCAGGTGGAAAATTGACAAGACAGACAGACTGAATTCAGGACAGTAAAATGATTTTTCTCCTTTCAGGCGAGCAAGAGGGTTGTGAGATTGCATCACTTGCTCCCTGCTTGGTGAGAGCTCTGTTGAGACCACTACTGAGCTCTATTATGAGCCTTTGCTAATCAAGTGATGGCGCAAATTGAAACTAAGCTTAGAAATGCTTCTTCAGTGCAGGATAAGAGCGGACTATTTTCCCAAATATTATGTTCTTGGCTTCAAATGTTACTTCACAGGTTAGAGGGAGCTTAAATTATGAAATGTAAGTGCTTGAAACCCTGATTTGATCACAGTCAGACTGCGGCTTCATGTGTACTCTGTCCCTCAGACAATACTCGACAGTAGCTGGGAAAAAAATCTTCCTACACCCACACAACAAATGCCACTGCTCAGATAGTGTGTGGCCTGGAGAGAAACAGAACAGTTGCAGTTGGACGTTTTTGCCAAACGAAGGAGAGTTGCGAAATGAACAGCATACACACAGACAGACACACAGACAGACATACACACACAGCGCGACCCAGTAGGTCAGAGAGGCTTGCATCATGTTTTTTAGCATTTTCTTTTTTTTCTACTCTGGTGGCCCTCCTCCAGCTATGTGCTCTTTGTTCCAGCGTCAGCCAGGGCGAAAAGCTAGTGGAGTGTGTGTAGTCCTGCCAGTTGCTGCTGTAAACATGAAGACATCATAGCCAGTTAACTCTGCAGGCTTTTTGAAAGGATGGCATATGACACAAAATCTTGATTTGTACAGGAAACAAAGAAGTAAAAGGTGTACCTTTATGAGAAATAGAGAAAAGGGTAACAGGTGTTTGAATAGAAAATGTTACAAATGTGATGCAGATGGGCAAAACAACATTTATGGCACCACACCAATACAAATATTCCTGTCCAGTTATGAAGAAGCTATGAAATTCTCACCTCTTATGAAAGAGGTGAGAAAATTGCATGGACAGATGATGTAGTTCCACAGTGTCGTTATATAACACTCACTAGCACCTCAGTTATAAAGGCTTCAATGTCTACGACAAACAACCAGGCAGCCAAGTCATGTGTCGCCATGGTCACTGCTGTGCTGGCAACCCATCTGACCAGAGCCAGACTTCTAATGAGTTTCTCAAAGGCAACGCAACACACTCCCAGGCTCTGTCAGCAACATAACTATTAGTGTGTGGCTTCTTGAAATGAATTGTTGATTAGTCGGTGAGGTTGGAGAGTCGTGTTGGAGATGACAGATTTCTGGTTGGCTTGCTATCATTAGTGTAAGGGGTGGGAAAGGATGTGATGTCCAAGTAAGAATAAACAGAAAACAGTAAGGTTTAAAATTGAGTCTCAGGTGCACTGCCAAAAATGTCTTAGCATGTCATCTATCTCTAATGGTGTCTTATTTTTCAAAACGACTGGTGAAGTGTAATATTGTGGTAATGTCAATTCATTTTCCTCCAACTGCAATTTTTTCTTCAATTTTCTTGAATTGATAAAAATTTCATTTAAAGAAGTGAGTTAAAAATCTTACGCTTGATATAATTCTCATTAAAAGACTACCAATGAATTTATCCTACAAATAAGTAGTGCCTGTGAAGCCAAATTTGGATATTTTGTCCTCCATTATTGTCCAAAAACTATTAAAAATGAGCCATGTGAGCCACACTGTTGCACTGGGTGACATGTTCCTTCATTACCATGAACACACACACACACTGTAGTTTATTTTATATCCTGCACTAAATGTGTATTAATCTGTAGCTGAAAATATTCCCCAACATATGCACTATTTACTCCTGTTTGAGTAGTTTGCCAAAAAACGACAATGCCCAGCTTTTTTAGGAAATTACTGAGCTTTTTTAAAAAAAAATTAAAAAAAATGTTTATATCTGTGAGCTGTTTTTAACGATTTCAAAAAAGAAAGCAAGATCTTCAGTAGAAGGGCTTGGGGCTCAGTGCCAAAGACAAGGTAGGGGAGTCAGAAAATATTGAGAGATGAACTAACACATTCAGTCTTTTAATGGGGTTAGTTGTTGACAATGAGAAAAACATAGAATAAGAGGATAAGATAAGATTTAACCTTTAAGAAAAATAATAATTTAGGATATCATATACAACTAAGCCTGTTTCAGAAAAATGCCATATCTGTCAGAGGGCAAAGCTTATATTGGTGCTACATGCTTGAATTTTTGCTTTTTCAATATTCTGCTAAAATTAAACTGGTGTGGACACTCACACAGTTCTCATACGTATTGCTTACTTGCAACCGATGCAACACAACCAGTTTAAACCAATTACAACATTAGTCAACCAGAAAAACAGAGGTGCCTTTGCTCTACTGATTTATTATCTTAAGAGCTGCTCTGTCTCTGAAAAAAATGTTTTTATGTTAAATTTAAACCACTAATCTGCATGTAGTGATTCATGTGCTCTTCACGTGTGTGCCACAAAAAAGCATTTTGCACAGAATGATGTATTAAAACAGCATTGGAACAACCAGTGACCACTGTTGGCTCTATGTTAATGAAAAATGATAATCCTGCAGTTTGTACTGAAGAAAATGTTTTCAAAAGACGAGTAAATTCAGTTGAAAAGGCTGCATTCTGCTGGTGGTGACGGGTCACATCAGCATCCAATCTTTTATCTGTGAAGGTGATTTCATTTTTATACATTTTGATTCTACCAAATCTTTATCTCAACAGCTCATCGAGAATAAAATGTATTTTTCAAGAGGTTGCTTTGCACCGTCAGTGCTCTTTTGGCTTTTAGCCTAATCTGCAGTTGCTGTACAGGATGTGACTTTGCACTTATCTTTCATATCATTTGAGTGTATTTTTTAGGTTATGTAAATTGTGTTTTGTTATTTTACGACTTTGTATTTGTCACGGACAAATACAAAAGTAGCCTCCTGAACCTCTTGCAAACAAATTTGTATTCTCAGTGGGATGTCATCTTTACATAAAGATGGTCTATGACAGTGAAATCACTCTCATTAGGTGCTGCAGTGCTGTGACCAGTAGCATTCATTTAGCCTAAATAAAATGCATAATCAGAGAAGTAAAGTAGGTTGTTTCTTGAATAGTAACTCCTTGTACTGAAGGCTCTGAAGGATGTATACAGTAAAAAAATGGGCCCTGAGTGAAAGGATGTGTTATAAATGGTTTTGTTTCTAATATAGCGAGAAAATATTAGTGAGGAAGTCAGGACTGGAGGTCATTAGAGAAATGTTTGCATCTTCAAATGCATTGAAAAACCAAGCCAGAGCATTTTCAAATATTAGATATGCATGCTGTGCACCGTGTCCTTCAATGCTCTGCTGGCTTTCAGTCTCATTTGCAGTTGAAATTATTAAATTCTGTGCACAAGCAAGTAAATTCCAATAATCGTGCACAACTAATAGAATCTATTTCAGCAGTATTGGGATGAAAGAAGCAGAATTTTACTTTTACAGGAGTTTTTTTGCAGCAGTATGTGCCATCTAACGACAAATCTAACGACTTGAATGCACCACCATCCTTTCTTTGATACATACCAGACAAAAGAGCATAAGTCTAGCTTTTATGTTATATGTTTTACTGGCTCACCTCCAGGCTTTCACTCACATACCTGTTTGTGAACTGATAGTACTCCTGTCATATTGTATCTGACAGCCTTTCTCTGGATCCTCAGGGATAACATACTGTAGCCAGACCGCTCTGCCTTTGGATATACATTTATAAAATGACTGACGTTCAAACAACATACGTGCCCTGCCCAACATATACAGAGGTTATGCCCAACAAGCAAATATACTCTATATTTCGGTTTCATTTACAGATCTTCTATTTATCAAGCGGAAAAGAAAAACGCACTCCTTTGGTTTCAACTCATCTGTTTGTCGGATGCTGTGGCATGATCATCAGTCTTGAGGAGATAGCGTGTGGACTGATGCAGAAAATATATTGAAATAGGTTAGATTGATAGAGATGTTCAGAAAAGAGAGAAACGGCAAAACCAAGCCCACCTTTCCACTCCCCTTTTTCATTTGTGTTATCATAGGTGTTGTGTTATGGAACATACGTACTGCAGGAAGCTTCATGATTACATTTACAGTATCTAATGTTTCCTTTGGTGTTCATTCACAGGGCGTGAAAAAGCAATACATTGTCGTTTTTAATTTTGTTTCTTCTGCTACTGCCATCATCTATGAAAAGAGTTCGTTTTTCAGCTTGCCTTCACCAGGCGTATGTTGCCCCCCTCCCCTCTCTGTCTAAGACCTGGAGTGAACGTGGTCCCTTCTGCTGTCACTTTCAACACACTTTACCCCGCTCCCCTATTTGAAGTTCTGTCATTGCCAGGCTTTGAACTGCCATTTGTGTTTTACCCTGCACAATGCTTGTCTCCAGAGCTTCTTCTGGTGTGAAATTGTCAGAGCCATAGGCCACATTTCAACACAAGGTTTTCGTAATAAGTAATGCAGAAAGGTTGTCTGTGGACTGGACACATTCGAGCATGCTCAACAACATCCTATTTCAAAGCCCGGATGCTTTTTGTGCCCTTTGGATCTTTTGTTTATGCGTTTTTAATGAATTGTTTGGTGCTGCTACCAATGATGCAGCCAGTCACAATCTCATCAAATAGTTTTGTCCCATTTAAGATGCTGTTATCACCCTAAACATAACCCCGGACCTGTTTTCAGTGGTATAAAGCAAAGTATAATTTTGAAATACTTGCACTTCTGTTGATTTTTTAAAATGTGATGCTTCTGTATGCTAATACTGCCATCAAATTTCATATCACCGTATGTTCTCTTAACTCCACAATATTTATTTGACAGCTGTAGCTACCTGTTACTTTGCAGGTTAAGATTTTATGAACAAAACAAATCTCACTATAAAATATAATACATTGTTCTAGATTAAACCACTTAACAGCGTATGAATACTTGCAATAGCCTTCACTTTGACCAGCTACAATATTAAAATGCTGTTCACATGTTAATGCATCAGTGATAATAATTGAATAATATAATATATGTGATAATATAAGACCCTGAAAGGGGCCATTCTGCATAATGAGTATTTGTACTTTAGATGCTAATGTACATTTTGCAGATAATACTTTTACTTAAATGACAATACCAGTGTTTTTGTATGTTTTAGCTGATTTACTACAAATCACATACACTTTAAATCAAAGTTAACCATTTTGCAACCTATGCTGCTGTGTTTTACAAATTTGAATGTGTTTTCCCTCCATTCCAGGCATCCTTTGCTTTTCATTAATTTATTTTCGGTATGAAAATCAATACGCAGGCTCTTGAAACTTGCTTGATTTGTGTTATCCATCACACTGAACACCAAGTCTATTAATCTGCACTTAAACTGCATTGTCATGCAGCGGTAACATTTACAAAAATGAATGCAGACTTGAGTTTTAAAAGCCTGCTTATAGATTTTCATACCATACAGAAATCATTGTAAAACAATGTCAACCTGGAACAAAAACGTCTGAAAATGAATGGTCAGCAAAAATGTAAAGTATACATGACTTATAGTCAAAGCTGCACTACATCAACTTTTTTCAATTACCAATGGATCAAATGGCTATGTGTAATGTGAAAGGGTACGGACAAACTCACAGAGATTTATCACCCAACTTAGCAGTTCCCCTCAGCTATCAGCTTTTTAGCCTCATTTTGGACTCCTTTAGCTACCTGTTGTTTACAAGCCCGCAAATTCTGCTCTCATAAATCTCGTTTTAAGCAGCAGGCAGCTGTTTTCAGCAAAACATAATAAACTCACTGTACGCTACCTGCCCAGCAACAAACGGCAGACAAACAAAGTTAGCAACTAGCTGGTAAAAAATAAAGGAGCATTTAACAGTTAAACAGCCAGATATTCCTCACAGGATTCGGTGGAGACCAAAACAGGCCTAAAAGGAGAGTGAACATTGGCCAGACACACAACTCCAAATGAATGCTTATGTTGTTCCGTGTCTTCTGGATGTGTAAATAAGCAACTGTTTGCTAACACATAAGCCATAACAGCTTTATTAGGTTATAATACTGTATGTCAGTATTGTGTTTACAGTTTGTTCCACTGCCAAAGTGTAAAAAAAAAAGCAATGAATGCAGCTTTAAAGAGTTAAAACTTTCAAAAACACTGCAAGGTATTATTTTTCCTGCAGGATTTTTTCTTGTAATGGACTATTCTTACATTATGATGTTGCTACTTTTACTTCAGTAAAGGAGCTGAAATTTTTGATGGTAGATTTTGGATTCTTCTGTAGCTGCCTCCCCAGAAATAAAGCAGCAAATACAACCAGGTGCTTTGTAACTAATGTTGTTTTTTGTTGCTCTGAGATAGCTCTGGGTCTGATGCTCATACTCTGGGCATGAAGCATCCACACAGGGTCTTCAGTAGACTATACAGTAGCTGCTTGTTAGCCTGATAACAACAGGAGCCCTAGTGGCTGGTAATGACTGGAACCTCTATGAGTCTCCAGTTGATGAAACCAACTAAGTCGTGTGCAGGAGTCCACTTGTTAGGAGGGACCCCGGGGAAAGATTTTTAGTTACTGCAGTGATGGCACAGCGCCTGTCTCCATGATGTCTGGGTGGGCTGCTGGTGAGAATTTTGCAGCTTGAAGTGCCACCAAATATGCAGTCTCTTCTTTGTTTCCCCTTGAGCACTGAGAAAACAAGCTGTTTGCTGTACCTGCAGTGGCTTTCCCTCTCGGCTACAAAGATTTCTGAGACTTGTAATGCTACCTTGGCTGAGAACTTTATTTGTGTAATGTGAGGCATACTGTATCTTAAAAATACTTTGATCCTAAAATATGCTGTGTTGATGATAAGGAAGGAAGTTAATTGAATCCCTTAATATTTTTGCCAATCTCCATTGGCACTCTCTCAAAGATCCAGGCTGTGCACCGCATTTGAACTGTGAAACTTTATCATTTATGCACAGTGCTCAATGTTTACAAGTGATGAAGAAACGAGGGCACCCTGAGCTCAGAGATGAGGTCCAAATGTTTCAATTTCACCGCAACATAAGCAATTAGCAAAGCGCTTATTAGTGTGCTCCACACTTTCTCTCTCTCACTCCTTATCTGTGAATCTCCCTCATCCCTCGTGCCAGCGGGAGATGAATATGTCTTCGATGTCCTTGAATTCCTGTCTTGTAAACACCATAGGCAGTGAACACTGTTTACCGGTGCGCACGGCAGGCAAACAGCCGGCTCTGTCTCTTCGTCCCGTGGGGCCAAACTCACCTTGTTACCCTTTTAATTAGTTAGAGCAGTTAATAGTGCTGCTTCTGCCGCCTCAGCACTCTGCTCCGACTTCAAGAACCCCTCCAATCGATAGCAAAGAGTCCGACTGAGACAGGGAGACTGAGCGAGAGGAGGGGGTCCTATTGAGGGAGCAGCTCAGGTACATTCATGATGGTTTTTGGAGAGAAATCAAACAACATACTGTTTTCTTTGAAGGAACCTTTGGGGCGGGTGTATCAATAACTATTCTTTCTCTTTTTTCTGTGTACATTTGAAGGGATAACAAGGTCTCCTCATGCTCTTTCCTCTCACCAGTTTCTTCTCTCCCACATTTCCTCCCTCGAAAATGAATGTAATCAAAAAGCTAAGGGTTTGCTCGGCAGATTCTATTGTGCCCTTATAAGCTTTTATCCCTTCCAAGCGCTCGCCCCCGTGCTCATTTCTTTTCTTGTTTTGATTTAAAGATGCAGTGGAAGTACTTAGCATTTAGATGACATGCTGCTGGAGAGGTGTGATGGATCAGCGCCTCTTCAGAGGACTGAATTTCTTCGACAGCGCCGGGGCCAGTCGGCCGGTTGGACAGACAGAGCGACAGATCGCAGGACGACAGGCTGGGCGGGCAGCGGAATACCAAGTCTGCCTCGCTGCTGCAGATAGCCTGGCACAGCCGAGAGGAGAGTAGCGGCTGCTGGGAATGCCAATGTGCTGCCCAGACAGCCGTCTCGCCTTGGCTCCTCTGATTGGCTAAACAGACCATTAGCTTCCTGATTATGATTAGCCGAGTCATTATCTACACAAAAGTGGCTCATTCACCAATATTAAGAAGGCAAGGGAGCTGTTTTCTTCCTCCGGTCAAGGGGAAAACAGCGTGTTTTCATGTGTTCTCCTAAAGATGAATGTGGGAGGCAAGAAGTTGTTGTTCACTGAGAAACAAAGTGGAACACTGTTTATCACCCTTCCCTACAGCTAATGTGATAAAATGTTCTATCTGTGTGATGCCATTGACGGAAGAAAGGAAAGGTCTCTCACTCGTTAACACGGATGATGAGGTGGCCATTACTCGCTCGTATTTTCTGGTCGAGGAGAGAAGCGGCGTCCTCAGAGGTCATAAAAACTGGGAGAGAACAAAATAACCTTCAGCTTCCACCGTCTCGCCTAAGATATAATTGGAAGACATGCCATCTGTGCTTTTAAATGGACATATGCTGCTCTGCGTCCAAGGCCAATATGCTGAGGGAAAGTTGAATAAAACGTTAGTGAAGGCTGGCCCTCTGTTCCTCCGATACTGACCTTCTACTTTTCTTTTCCAGCCTTTGCCCAAGGAGCCATCATAGGATGCAGGGGAAAACAGCAAGTATGTGAGTAATATATCATGTATTATATTCTAATTTGCATACTGAGTGTATAACCCTGATTCAGTTCACCCCGAAATAGAAGCAACCAAAGACATTTTGATTGCTGCATCTTGTAGAAACAGAAACAATAACTTTTAAGGGAAATTTGATGAACAGCAGAAACCATGTCTCAATTATAAGTTGTATAAATGTTCAGTTTAGCTCAGACCTGGAATTAATCAGTTCCAGTGTCTGTTAGTGTCTATTCATCATGTATTTTCCAGTACTGCTCTCACCACTGAGCTTAAATAAAGACCATCGAGGACTTGGAGAAGACACAGTGGAATCCCCCATTTCTCAGGATGCAGCCACTTTGATGTATCCCTGCAAAAGAGAGAAAATCAAAGGGAGTTATTGGGACATTTTGAAATGCATAAGGATGGAAACTAAAAAGCCCCATTTGGTTACATCAAAGGGAGAGGCTACTTCTACTGTAATGTCCAGGCTTTCTTTCAGGACAGAGGTAGAAAACTGATATGGATGGGGGGATGTTCTTGACAAAAGCAATAACCAAAAGAAAAAGCTACATTTTAAATAAATCACTTTCTAAATGCCATGGTAACAGATTCCTATGATTTGGTTGCCACCACATTCCTCCGAGTCGATATACGCTCATTCGAAGTCGGCAGGCCAACTAGAGTCAGGAGCAGGTTAGCCTGACTCTGCTGGCAGGTTAACTTGACTTCCGCAAACATTTTTCTTTTCTCCAAAAAGCAAGGAAATCTACTAAAGATTAAACTGAATTCCCCTCCCAAGAACATTGACTGAGTATCTATGAAGCTTTTATATTCTGCAAAACCACAGGCATTTGGGAATCTGCATGCTTTATGTCTCCTAGCCAATATTCTAAGATTGATTTTCCCTCTTCCACCAAGAAAACAAAATGAATCACGCACAATTACGAAGGACAGGGAGAAAAGGGGAATTGGGGGCGTCATAAATATTTATTTGCCAGCCCTGGGAATTTGTGCAATTCTTTGTGGATTTGCCAACTCATATTTAAGTGTCTGAATGATTTATATGGGCAGTCCTGGGTGTCACATTTGTCCACTGTCACCCTGGATCATTTATGTATTAACATTTATGGATTTATCCATATAACATATTCATGGCAGAGTTCTATTATCATTCAAATGGGTTTCTTGATCAAATGATTGGCTAAATTAAGTCATTAACTGCAGAATTTCACTGGAGGTGAAATGTATTCCATGTGGAAAGGAATATAGTGTATGTATAGTACTACATACACTTATGGACCCATCCCTTTACAGAATCATTCACAAAATTTGCTTTGTTAAAGACATGAAATTTTGTGAGGCGCTAGAGGATTGGCCTCAAATAAAGCCCCTTTCCAACATGGAATATGTCGCATTGCTGGTTTTATATATCTGTTTAAGTTATTTCTTTTTGTCAATCAGACATGTGGCCGTTATGTAAATGCTCTGCATTATTCAGACCCTTACGGAAAGAGAGTGTTAGCGCCATATTTAACACCTCCTGCACGAAAGGTAGCAACTGGCACATCTACAAACAGCAGTGAGTTAAAATATTAAGAAAGAAAAGGGTCTTTTGTTCTCATCACTGATGGATTTTAAAACCTATTTTGTTGTGGAAGCCTTAATTAATGGCCATTGTGAGCGTGAGGGATGCTACCTACCTTCTCGCAGTGAAGCCCCTCATAATATTTTTAATCAGTTCCATCATTTATTAGGTAAAGTTAACAATACCAGTGGTGAAATGTGCCAAAAATACAACTATGTTGCCTGTAATATCCAACGGTGCACAAGCATAGAATGACAAGACATTAATTTGAGGCTCTCATTTAATTCTTAATTTGCTCACATGCTGTATGTAAAGTGTTTTGCTGGATCTGGCACAGATGAAAATTAAAAATGCAGGGAGGGGGTGCTGGTCTGATTATTATTATGGTTGTGTTTTTTTTTCCTTCCTGCACTGTGAGGCTAAAAAAAAGAATAATACCCTCACCAGATTAAGATTGGCTCATTCAGTTTTTTGTGGTTTATTAAGCTGATTTTATTTTTGATTAAAAACAAATGAGGAAGTGCTACTTGGATCTGACAGTGATGTGACACAAAACAGGTGCTCCTGTTGCATAGGTAGGCAATCTGTGTCTACCAAAAAGGGGAATGAATTCCCAAAAAAGTCAACTCACTGCATTAAGGTACAAAAATGAAAAAGCCTTTATTATAGTGTACATTTCGTTTTCTTTGTGCATAAGAAATGATAATTAAGTGATTTAATTTGTTTTGTGCTGCAGTAGCCTTTATGTTAAAGCAGTTCAATGGAACGTTTCATTTTGTGTTGATTTTGGCGGTCCCTGTGGACAAAGGCAGTAGTGTTTCACGTAACGTTAGGTTACATGTTCCCTCCGCTTCACTCCCCGCTGCAAGGAGACCACTTTGCCGGGAAGACAGCGGGCGGCAGCTCCGACCCGGTGGCAGGCATTAAGAATAACTATTAGAAACTAATAGAAATAGCCAATCTTCTCGCTGTTGGTCTTGTTTGCTTATGTAGGTCATATAGAGGCATCGGTATTAAATTGAGACTGTTTCATAACCAGTTAAATACTCCATAGAGCTGGTTTAATGTGATGGTATTCAATTCAGGGTTGTGTTACAGAGAATCTTACAGAAATGTTGACCAAGTAAGATTTCCATTGTGACTTGGGCAGTTATTCAGATGTTAGACCAACATGTAAAGTTGTCAGCACATTTATGTAACAAGGTGCATGTCTGAAAGAGGCTTATGAAACAACCATTGTCTTGTGATTTTTATCTTATTTTTTTCTTCCATTCCTCTGCAGGATCATTGCCATCCATGCTACAAAAGGAACAGAGGCCAATCACTACACCAGAACATTGTGTCCATTCACCAACGAGGCTCCCAAACTTTACACCAGGCTTGACCTTCAGTAAAAATAAAAAAAATAATAACCCAGAGCTTCTCCAGTCACCACAGACTCTCGGCAGACACTTCTGAGAACTCGAGTGGGCAGCATGGTACACCATCAGCATTGAATCTTCACCGCAGCCAAATTCACAGACACGTCATAGAACAAAATCCCTGTGAGGAACAGTTATCAACAGGGCAGCAGAATATTCATTGAAGTACATTACCTTTTTTCGTCTTTGTTATCCAACATCAGGTCTGCAGGGGACAGCTCCTTGAAGATTTTTTGTACCTTTGTGGCTTGATTTAGACTTGTCAGAAGGTCTTTCAAAAGTCAGCCCCTTCATCTTCTTTACTATCCCCACTATTAAGCCGTCCAGGGTTATATTCCAGCCAAGTTTCTTTAATGACAGCTCGCTGCTAAAGAGTCGTGACTTTACAGAAGTTGAGCCAGGCCGTATCATCTATTGGATTCTAGCCTTTAACACCTTTCTCTCATTTGGCAGGGTGAAACTTTACAAGGCTGTAGCCTCCAAAATCTCTGCATACACACAGGGCGGACATTGTGGAAAAGCATGAAAGTATATTGGAATGTCACAGAAGAGACGACAGAGACGAGTTGACTGTCTTTCCTCAGTGAATGAAGGCCATGGTGGTGAAATGTGGACATTTTGGACGACTTAGCTCATAACTTATGTTTTTTATGTGGTGCCAACATAGACTAGAAGCGTAGTTTTTGTCAATGAACCTCACACATCTTGTACACACCACCGGGAGCATATAGCAGATGTGGACCCCTTGCTCATTTTAATATTCTATACTTTGTGTGTGTGTGTGTGCGTGTGTGTGCATGTTTGCATCTGTCCATGTGTGAATATGTGTGTGCGTGTGTGTATGCTTGTGTGCCTGTGTAGGAGTGTGCGAGCACATCCAGAGATACACTGTGAAATAAGTCATATCCAATGCATTATTCATACTCTTGTATATTTTTGGGACACGCCCAGACCAGAGCTCACCATCTGGCAGAAGAAGCATTTGTGATTTTACAGATGTTGGATCTCATTTGAATTTTCACGGATGAATCCTGGGTTTGCCTTTTCGTTTCTTTCTCGTCTTTTCTTTAGTACATAGAGATATTTATATTGGGGAAAATATTATTGAAACTGGGGACAGATCTACAGTATGACACATAAGTTAAATTCTGTAATTAAAATCAATCCATGTGTGATTAAATGTATTCAGAATACTTGTCTAAATTGAGTATATTTTGATATGAAACGTTTTGGCCGGCTGGAAGTGCTATTCACTGATTTCAGATGCTTGATATATTTGAAATTATGTATATATATATTCAATTAATGTAATTTTATGTTCTGTGGGTCTCATTCCAAGAGGAGATAAAGAAAAGGAGGAGCACAAGAGGCATTCTTCTGAGAGAAGTACCAGAGGTGGACACATGTACACGAACACCAGTAAGATCATTTAAAACACAGAATAAAATAAAACACCATCCAAATGCCACAACGCAATAAGCTACGGTCAACAAGATGAATTAACACCTCTCTCCCAAAAATAATCTTCACACAGGTTGTGTTTGTTGAAGGGCAATTGTAATAGATTGCATTATATTGTACAGGTGTTCCTGTTAATGTGTCTACACCCTGATTTTTCATTTCTTTGTACTAAAAATCCTGTACATCTCCATCTTAATGTATGCATTTGAGGATATAAAGAGAGCGTCCGCTCCCGGGAGCTGCGGAGTGTGTATTTGGTGTGTGTGTGTGAGTGTTTTCCAGGTCAACAGCGGTCTGTTTAGTGAGAAAATACCAATTTCCACCTGATCCCATACCTTTGATTTCATGCTTCCTTTATTTATCGCTTCTTTGGTTTGCACTCACCATAAATAAATTGTCCCTTTGATTTGAGTCACTGTCAATGCAGGAACTCTGCCGCAGCTGCACTGCAGGGCCGTGGCAGAAAAAATCGAATCTGGACCTCCTCCTCTACTTGTAAAGTGATCTAAAAATGTACAACTCTGACAGGAGGAAGGCATTTATACCAGCACATATCATGAAACTAAGTTCTGCAAGTTTTAGCACTGAGCCGCTGATTCTCAAGCTCTGGTGCACTGTGGTGGAGGGACTATCTAGGGCCCCGAGCTGAGGGAGTGTCCCTAAATTGTCAGGACTATAAATGTCTTTTGTGGTCCTCAAATGTCTATATATAAATATTTTATACTTTTATTTCACACTGTCCTTGTTTTGAAAGAGGCTTTGGTTGAAAACCACAAAACTGCAGGCCAATTATTTCCCAAACATGACACAGCAACAGAATCTGAGACAAACTGGAACATTAAAAAAGAACAAAGTTTTCTTATGAAGACTAAAATTAAACTGGGTAACATTTTCAATGAAGCCCATGTGTGTGATGTATTATAATGTAGACTACTCAATAATGCATTATAACAGCAGTATTACATTACAAAAGTTGCCACAGGCCTTCATGTAAGGGATAATCCACAATGTGGTGTGCGGTTATTGAAGAATAACGCACAAAGTGCGGGTACCGGAATATAATGCACAGTGTGGAGTGTGTTATTTTTTTTATAACTTCACGGTGTATCATGAATTTTCGCACATACCATATATTCGCACATATTTTATAATTTATTGTGGGGGACAAATGCTCTTTTAGTGGAAAGTCTTATTCAACCTTGGAATAACTTTGGAGTAAACATTATTTTACTACTCCAACAAGTAGAAGACAGTGTGTAGTAACCACTGAAACCAGCAGCCTTGCAGCTGTAAGTAGTTATTTAAAAGAGTGATGAGGGAGCTGCGTCAGACCCATTCAGTTATATGAAAATAATACACACCCTCAAGCCAATTAGAAGGAAATGTTGTCTATTGTCATTTAATAAAAATGTATAAGAAAGATTTTAACATTAGACATAGTGATAGTAATTACTTGACCCAATTTGCATGAAAGGTTGAGTTTTATAAAACTGACGACACTTTTGGGAATGCTTTATTTTACAGAACCGTAAAATGTCTAATAATTTCTAATAATAATCGCTTTTGGAAGAAAATAACTGATGAAATAGAAACAGTGTTTTAATTAATTAATCCTAATTAATTGCTAAGCTAGTATTACCTTGAGTCTTTTACTCAGAGCACAGCAGGTCAGGTGACCATGAAAACATTTTCAATTTACATGCAAGCATACAATTCAGTATATGTTTCTAATAATAAAAGAATGATGAATTCATTTTTACTTTAAATTGATCAGCTCTTTCAAAGAAAATCCTCTTGAAGCCAACAACTGATGCTAAACTCAACACAACTCACTAATAACAGCTGTCTCTGAACCTTGTCTCTATTCTCCCTGCATTTTGTGCCAAGTTACAGAGTTCTTTCCAGGAAAGAGAAAGAAATCATCAGGAAATAAGGGACCTGTAAAATAAAGCGTTGCCATGCTTTCTACAGCCCTTATTGATGGAGAGTGTTCTTATGCTTGCCACAATGTCTTTACAACATAATAGAAATAGGTCATATTTGCTGTAGGAAAGGTGAAAATGTAATACCCCATGGTGTAGAAACTCTGAGACATGTGGCTTCTGTGGTTGCTGCTGAGCCAGTATTCCCACTCAACTCCCACTCAGTTAGAGATGTTCTTTCAACGAGGCCCTGCTGCTGCTTCCTTCCATTTTGAATGTCTGTCTTGCTGTCTGAGGGTTTTCAATGTGGGCTACTGTCAGGATTAAGAAATGGTACAAAGGTGGTATCCAGCCCCCTGCCATCCATGGTACACAACTGTATGTTCGCTGGATATCAGAAAACCCTTACTTTACCAGAAGCAGACAATGAGCTGCCATGAAGCTGTGATGGCAAACTATATCCACACACTGTGTTCTCTGATTTCAGGAAGTACTATAATGTTCATCAGACCTTATAAACTCTAATGCAGATAAGGTGATTTAGCATGAGCAGTTGTGATACTTGACCATATATTATGATCATTCTTGTGATGCCTTATGACCTTTGGTAGAAAACATTATACATTAGAGGCTTATAAAAAGTCTTATGATGCATTATACATGTTATAATGTGTTGGTGTATATACAGTAGGTATCAGACATTGTAGATATGGGCTTCATAGAAAGCTTTAACAGAAAATGACCTCCCTACACAGATTATGATCATAGCACAAGTGGAGAAAATCTGATTATGATCACCAATTAGCACTTGCAATTGGGAATGTGTCCAGTAATTGATGAATAAATGCGTGTATGGAAATGTATTTGAGTTGAGGATAAACAGACATTCAGTAAATGGTGGTTTGGGATAGAGCTGCAACCATGAGTCGATTAATCGATTAGTCGATCGACAGAAAAGTAAGTGGCAACTATTTTGATAACCGATTAATTGTTCCGGGTTCTCAAATGTGAAAATTTGCCACTTTTCTTGGTCTTGCATTATAATAAATTTAATATTTTGGGGATTTCGCTATTGGTTGGACAAACCAAGACATTTGATGAGGTCATCACATATTGTGATGGGCATTTTTCACTGTTTTCTAATGTTTTATAGACCAAAAGGCAGATTAATTGATAACAAAAATAATCGTTAGATGCAGCCCTAGTGTGGGAACAGACGAGGGTCTAAAAGTCACCATGTCTGTGTGAGAGCTTTATTTCTGAGCTGAACACCTGACACTCGATCCATTGTGGTCTCAGGGGCTGTTTTTCTGTTTTCAAAAAAGTAATTGTGCCTGCACTTGCGGGATATCTTTCCCCTCTTCAATAAAACCTTCAGGTGCAGGATGGACAAGTGTTTCAGCACTGTAGGCCTTTGTCATTGTATTTCTGTTCTGACACTGAGTCCTCAACATCCACAATAGATCCCTGGCCGAGCCTAATGAGACACAAACACACCCCTGAGGCTCAGTAGGACTTGCTAAACACAGCGTTGTTGAGCAGTGCCGCAGTGTAGCAAATTAGCATTTATGCCCACATAAAAATCCATTTACTGATCCATTAGCTTAGCATAGTGCTAATGAGTTGCCGGTGATAACTCGCAAGGGACTTTGGTTAGCAAGCGAATCGTCATTAAAGGTAGACACTCACAGGGCAACAGCTTCATACTTGTAAAGAGTGCATGGCCTGGGCTGTAGAATACTAGGACTCTTTTTTCAATGAGCGTCATTGAAGTTTTTACATTATGGCCAATTCTATTTTTTTCTTTCATCTCTTCTCAAATGCTGCCCAGACACCTGTATGTTTGGCTTGTAGGAAATGGAAGGGCTGCTGTCACATGAAATCTGTTGTACCATCCCTCAAACTAACAATGAAGAGGTGGCTGCACTCAACAATTACAGCCTGTCCCAGATAAGCAGAGCAGCACTGCAGCTGCAGAACACACTTAATACATGGTAAGTGAAAAGGAGAATACAATCAAAGGTACCAATGGACGGACCAAGAGATTTCTGGAGAGATTTCGGGAGAGATTTCTGACTTTTATTTTCTTGGCCCTTGCTGTTTATTATTACAATAGACGCTTCAATGTCAAATTCAGACCTGCTTAGGTGAAGGTATGTGCAGCACAGAACCACCCCATACCCACTTGACACCAATGAATGTGAAAAGCAGACATGCAGCTGAATTAAGTGTCATTCAGACCACTGAGCGATTTCCTATGAGGGGGGAAGCAGGTAGAAGGATATCAGCGCCATCTGAAAATTCCTCGTTTCCTTGCTGCCAAAGCCTCTCACTCCAGGGCCCCTTGGTGGTGCTTCCACACTGAAGGGGAGTCAGCTCCAGGGGGGAAGATGAAGGTATAAAATGGTCGTTTTGCTAGAGCAACACAAGCTAATTTATCATTCTCCAGGGGTCAGGCGACGCTCCCTTGGTTGTGAATTTTAATGTTGTTTTTTATGGGTCTTAATAAACTCTATTTTGCTGCGAGCGTTTATGCAGAAGAGCACAACATCCTTCACTCGGCTCATTTAGTGAGTCAAGGAGAGAGGGGCTGGAGCCAAATTTAACCAATGGAGTCATCATTTTCTTACACTAATAGGACACAGTGAAGTGAAATATTGAAGGTATTGGAAAAGTTATGGGAGTCATTCACATGTTTTCTGAAGATCTGCACTGTCAAATTGTGCATGCTAGATAATAATATTCATTACTCTGAAGAAGTAATATTTCAACAGTAATGTCAATACTTCATTGCAAGCTTTAAGTCTATTATGCTAGCATTATTGTATCAGAATTAGGCTGTTGCACTCACTTATCACTATCAGCATAATTCAGTCTCTTCCCCTTGATGGCCAATGCTCTTGTTGTTTTTAGCCATGCTAACGGCATGGCTCTTTGGATGGCAATGCCCGGAGGACGAATCCTAAGGACTTTGGTGATCTCCTAACTTTTCTGTAGTGCCACCAGCAGGACAAACTTTTAATTTCCAATGCTTTGGTTTATGACCACATACCTGCAAAACGAGCATTCACATCATTCTCAGCTGTACTTTGTGTTTAGTGCTACTGGTGAACATGGTAAACATTGGCATGCACATTACCATGTTGACGTGAGCGTTTAGTTCAAAGCACAGTTGTGTCTAATTACAGCCTCACAAAGCCTCACTAGCATGGCTGTAGCTTTACTGAATAAAGTCGACCTTTCTGCAATTTTTCATCCAAGCTGGACGAGTCTGACAGAATAAAGACTAATATAACAGCAATATAGTAATAATTTACATTGATAATTTAGCAGTTTCTTACTAGAAAAAGAACTGGTATTAGTGCAGCTGCCCAAAGCTAATGGTGAATTGTCCCTTTAAGTGTCAGGCAGTCTTGTGGACTTGAAAAAGGAAAGTCAGGGGTCACATTTTGCCATTGACCCATTTACGCAGCAGGAAATTCACTGTGATGAGGGTATGGATCTCCATGCAGGCCTACTGACTTGTTTATCGAATTTTAAAAGGTTGAGTGGCACCATTTAACACGGGGGTCAATTCATCACATGATTGCTTCCTGCCACATCTGTCTCACTGATCCCCAGCCCTGCATGCAGACAATTAACAGGCCTACTGCTGAGGACTCGGTTGTTTATTTGAACACTTATTGCCTTTGGACTCAACAGAAGCTAGAGTACTAGTCTCTGGTACCCACACGACGAGAACATCCAGATGTCACAGAGGACGCTGGGTACTCATGTAAGGAAAAGGACAAATGCACATCTTATTAGGTCAAAAACAGAGAGACGTAACAGGCTCAAAGTCACGTGCAAAGCTTCATTAGACATCAACAGAAACACAGTATACTCCATTCAAGGGTGGCAATCAATCAAATGTAATTCTTTCGATGAAATTAAACACAATAGGTGTATTATGAATAAGGAAATAAACAGCACTGGAGCTGAAGCACAGTGATTATGTAATTGCATTATTCATCGAAGAAGTCTGGGGTAAAACAACCTCAGAGGATAAGGCTGGTGATATTCTATATTTTTCATTTTGTAAACAAATCCCATGAAAAGAATTCAATGAATCAATGAATTGATCCTATTAACAAATGCTGTTTGTGTTGCCAAAGCCTGATATAGTTTATTCCTCTGTGCCATAGAGCTCCATTGTTGTCCAAAAACTAAAACAATCAACATCAGTGAGCCACACTGTTGCACTGGGTGACATGTTCCATGAACTGCAGATTATTTCTAATTCAATCTAACACACACCAACTTGCTGCCAAATACTGAATGGATATTGGAAATATGATTGGCCTCCATTCTGCTGTTCTTTAGCCTTATGATTATGAATGATTAAAGCCCAGCGTTGACCTGCTGTGATAAAATATTTTCCTGCATTTTCTGTGAACCAGAATGAATGCAATTAATAATAAAAAATCTTTATTGTTCATGTAATTATTGTCAGTAAATATGGCTGAATAACCCAAAGCAGTCTATCCGTTCAGACTTGCGCCTCAGTCTCATGACGGGTGATTAAGCACAATCCATATATGCCCACCAGGACAAATTCCCTTTTCCATGCCTTCAACCAAAGAAACAAGATATCCTCAACTGTGAAATATGTAAAAGTGAAAAAAATGTCTGTCATTGCAGGCAGTCTGTCATTGCCAGTCTTGATTAGCTCAAACTCTGCTGAGCTCAGTGTACTGTCCCAGCCCTCCTGACTCGAAGATGAGGTCCTCTGGGTTTTAGCTGTGACAGATTGAGGGTGTCAGGAGGGACTCCCAAGGGTGTGTGTGTGTGTTTGTGTGGGACTGTGCGCACTCGTGCATGTGTGTGGTACCCGCGTGTGTGCACATGCATTTGCCTTTGTGCATCAGTGCATGATCTAATGTGTGTTCATTTGTGTGTGTATATGCTTGCTGCCCACATAAGTGTGTGCATGCACTTGCGGTCTTATATGTATGTGAGTGCGTGTGTGTGTGTGTGTGTGTGTGGTTGGAGGCTGAGTGTACCAGGGCCAAGATCTCGTCTGTGAATCACATGTCTCCCATCAGTCTGACAGCATTAAGCCGAGCCCAATCAATACCCTGAGGGCCTCCAATCCCTGCAACTGAACGACACAGAGAGAGACAGACAAGCCAGAGGGTGACTGAGAAAGAGTGAGAGGGGGAGACAAAGAGAGTGTGATGGAGAAATGACTTGTAAAGTGATGGATAAGAGCACTGAGTCCAAGGCTACGTTCACATTGCAGCTAAAGTGTCCCGCCATTTATCTCCTCACATTTGACTCACACAGTCTGATGTTTTCTTAATGGCAAAAATTATGCAACCACATTAGTAACTTATTACACATTAGTTATGATGATTTAAAAGCACTACACACTAACAATAATAATCATTTTTGTTTTGTTGTGTTTTGGGTTTTTTTTTGTTAAAAATTAAATAAAAATAATATTCAGCACTGTAGACAGACAGCAGACAGATGCAGAAATAGTCACCTTTGGAAAACTCTTTTAAAAAAATGCATAAGCAGAATACCAGAGAAACTACACAGCTCACATCTCAATAAAAAAGCAACACAGACAGGGACCATAGAAAATGCAAAAAGTTGCATCTTTAGTGACGGAGTAATTCAGGCAGGAGTTCTGCTCATACCAGCCCTGAATGAAGCTCCTTTGCTGGTTGTGGTATTTTTGCAGGGGGCACTTTATCAAGCCTCGGTGCCGGGCCTTCCCTCTGGCTACGCCGCTAACAGTTCTGTCAGGAGTGAGGAGCACCGGAGGAGCTACTGTAGCATGTCCTGGTCTCCCCTCGCTGTTCTGGTGCAAGTCTCTCTCTCTATACCTGCATTTTCTCTTTTTCACGAGCTTCTGGTTCCTTTTGACAAGGTTTTTTTGAAAATGAAACAAAACTGAACTGAACTGAACAGTTTGCTTAAAACTGTAGTGCAGGACTTTTACATATAAATGAACGTCCGTTACATTAAGCCCTTGCCAAACAAGTTCACACAATGCTGATTAAGCCTGTCACCTCCAGATAAGTCTCTCTGTATTTCGCGATATACTGGAGTTTTTAAATCTGGTGTCTGTGGCTACATTCCTGGCGCACCAGTAGTGATGCGTTTTACATCAACCAGCAATGATTGGTTTGCCAGAGCTGAAGGGTCTGGAACTCGCACATGCGTGCGTCTAAAACGGTGGGTCTACGGGGGATCTCCGGCTCTGCAGGTCGATGATACTGGCTGAAGGTTGGGAGCAACCATAGCGACACAGTAGGCTACAGCAACTAGGAGTATGGTGAAAAAACCTAAGAAACGTCCAAGAAAAGTTTCTGATGCTCCAGATTAAAAAGAAACTTGGCGTTCAGAGGAAGGATTACAATCAAAACAAGAAAGCGATCGCAGGCGAGGACAAACACGGATAACCGTTGGTGTAGCTTTTCCTCTGTGGAGAGCGCTGACAGAAGAGAAGGGACTGAGGGCAGACACAGATGTCGTGTTACTGCTGATGAACATAGTGGTGCATTTAGCAGGTAAAAAACCAGATCATCAGTTATTGGGGGTTTGAAAATGTGGCACTCACAGCAGCTTGGCTAAGCCTGCATTAGCAGAAAGGCCATGACTGTTCAATGACACATTAATTAGTTCATATTGGTTTGGGATAAAAGTTACAATTTTAATTGCTCAAAAAGTAGAAAGCCAGCTAGTGTGAAATGAGTGACTGCCACCATGTACTGTAGGTGTGTTCCCTAGTGTTTTCCTATGTATCTAAAACAATAGATAGATAGATAGATAGATAGATAGATAGATAGATAGATAGATAGATAGATAGACACATAGATAGATAGATACATAGATAAATAGATAGATAGATAGACAGATAGAATAGGAGAGGGAGAGAGGCAGACAGATCAAGCATGTTTTGCCCTGTGTCCCCTGGGGGCCCATGTCCAGATGGCTCATTGGAAAGTATCCTCCCCCCTCTTCCACAAGAGTCCTGTCTCTCATGCAACACAGAGGGCTTGTTATTCCTCAGTGTTCCTCCCTACTATGGTCTGTGGCTTTTAATCTACAGGACCCATCATGTATTTGATGCACTTTGAACTTGTGTCAGTTGCTGTGTTTTTCTCAAGTCAAAAATTATATGTTTGAGCACAAATGTCAGCCCTAATAAAAACTTAATGAAACATATTACTCTCTGCAAGTGTTTGCAAGTCTTGGCAAATGTTAAGGGAGAATATTCATCGTTTGGTTCATAAATGGCTGAATAATTTTTTCATTTACTATCAGGGGGTGCACGCTTGGGATGAAAATTTAAATTCTCTTCATTCTTTGATTTGAAAAAAACGTCCCAGTCAGCAGTGCTGCTTTTCATTGGGCTTTTTAATGTGTACGTCTTTGGCATGCAAATCAATGAGTTAGCAAAGCGGTGATTGGAATTCCACACATGTGGACATTTGATCGGAATTTGCACCAAGATCCATTGGGCAAGTCGATAGGGGTAATTCACTATGAAATATCCAGAGTTACGCTTCGGTGGGCGCATCTGGCCCCCGCCATTCATTTTGTTTAGCCATTCCAATGTGGCAATCAAAATGAATTAGCATGACAATTTTATTTCTGAAAAGGCTTAGGGCGGCCCATTTTTATTGATGAATTTCAATAAGGACTTGACAAAAGGTCCTTTGAAATTGACTGCCCCCACCTCTTCCACTTGACCTTCAGGTATCTGTGTCTCTTCTGTGTATGAATGTGGGCACCATAAATGTCCATATCAGCCGTAATCATTTTATATCAACGTCCTGAGCTGTATTAGTCAAGGCTTGAGAAGGTAAGCACCCGAGGTGATGAAAAGGTCTGAATAGATGATGATAATAGTCATAAATCTCCCAATGTGTTGTGTTAGAAAGCTGCTCTGCTCATTCTAATCTTTTCCTCAATTTGTCAGTGGGTTTAATATATTGTAATTTGGATGATTAATGGTTAGTTTTTCAACAGTATTAAAGGTGATACAGGTATATAAAATATCACTTCTAGTTATGTTGTAAGATTTAATATTATTCTGGTATAGACAAGATACAATGTGTAGCAAGATTTGAGCCAAAGGAGATTGTATAACCTGTTAATTCTCATAGTTGTTTATTCTCAAAAATGATTTTATATACTGGATCCACAAAAAGACCTTTTTACAGCAAACAGCAAACATACATACTTCCTGTTGTAAGTGTGCAAAATTTCAGTTTTCTTTTAGTTTTGGGTTGTTGTTGTTTTTAAATCAGGAACTGTTGTTAATTGGCCATATAAATAAATGTGATTTGACTTACAATTACGTTACACCAATTACAATTTGAAGTACTATTTAATGGGACTCCCAAAGAACCAATGAAAGATTTCATTTCAGTTGCACAACTTGTGCTTTATGCGTGAGAACAAAGGAGGAAGTGAAACCAATGACTAAACTGTCTTTGTTTTGGATATTTTTGGGAATTCCTACAAGATAAGTTAAGGGATCACCAAAGTTATTACAATTCATCCTGTGAAGGACAGGAATGTCTGTTCCAGATTTCATGGCAATCCATCCAATAGTGGTTGAGACATTTCACTCAGGACCTCCTACTGTATCTCACCCTGCTGGGGGTACTAGGGAAAAATCAGGGGATCACTTGAGTCATTAGGGTATAGCATCTGGTAACCGTGAATGTCTTGCAATGACATTGCCAACCCAAGAGCCACACCACTAATGTAGCTATAAAGAAAACCCATGCATAAATCGATAATGAAAATTATTGTTAGTTGCAGCTATGCTTCCCCTCTCTCCCTTTTCCCCACTGAACTGTAATCCATCAGACCAAAACACAAATCAAAATATCAGTCAAGTGCATGTGCATGGAAGTCGTTGTTTCCCAGAATTATAGACAGGACATATCAGAACTGCTGCATTAGTCTGAATTTCATTCTGAGAGCTTTCGTGGGTTGACCCAAACCTCTGTCACTCATTATGAATCAGAAACTGCTTGGCTCCACCTCCTCATCACAGCATACCCCAGCAGAGCAGCTCCTCAAACATCCCTGGGAACGTAACAGACAACAAAATGTACACCCACATCTTGCATCATCACAGCTAGACGGTCATTATTTATGGTGCCTCCCGCTAAGCGCTGTCAACAGCATAACTGCAGGCCTGCTGCTACAGGTTGTTAGGGTTTTCCAGTCATAAACCAAAGGGGATCCAATGCCCTGGGATCCTTAGCACTACCACCATCTCTGCTATCATCAAAGAGCAGCTGGTGTTTGATCTGGCCTGGATCAAAAGGTGAAGGACAGAACTGTCCTGCGGTGCTACAACAGACCTAGGGATGTCATGCAGAGAGAGATAGAGAGTGCAGAGAGGGAACGCTGTAGTACCAAGCAGAGGCTGCCATAATTGAGACCAAAGGGAGTCTATCTTGGGTCCTGAGGGGATTTCCCAAAAGGCCTCATCTGTGTGTCTTCAAAGGCAAAAGCTACATGTCACTCTACTCACAGATCTTTATCCTCCTCAACCCTTGAATCCAATAGAGATATAAGCAGAATCACATCATTATCATAGGGAAGTAAAGAAGACTTGAGGGGTGGAAGCACTAACAAGTTGGCGACGGCCCCTCATTGGTTTTCCACAAGAGGGTTCTTAACCGACTTCTGAGTAGAATGTTTTTTTCTCTTTTCTTTTTTCAATCTCAACCCTGTTTGCGTCCAACTGGCTTTGTTCTATTGATGTTCGATGGCCAAGGAAGTAGCTTTTGGCCCTAATCATTTGAAAGCACATCATCTCCCTCCCGAAGGCGCATTCTCATTAGCTTCAAAAGTGCATCAAAGAAAACAAAGTCAAGACCATGTGAAAGAAAGGAAGAAAGACAGAAAGAGAAAGACAGAGAGGGAGAGAGATCTGGTTTGCCTCACAATTCATCATCATCCATCTGTCTTAAAGGCTTGGCTCAGATCCCTCGTAGTGGAATATGTTGATGAGGAAGAAAGAAAGAACGGCGGCAAGGGAGATAGAAAGAAGGAGTGATTAGCAGAGTGAAAGGAGGGAAGGAGGAGGGGCACTGGATGAAAGAGAGAGAAAGGATATGAAGCAAGAGGAATAGAGGACAGATGGATGAAGAAAGAGGGTAAGTAAGAGACAGACAATGTTCTCCATCAGATCAATGCTGCGTGTTGGAGGCCGGAGCAGCAGCCCTGAATGCAGAGATGCTGTCTGTAGTCAATTAGACAAGCTGCTTCACCTCCTCTTGTCAGACGCTGATTAAAGCCCCCAGCAGTCATGGCAGGTCTTCCTCTTCCTCCAGACTCAGACAAGCTTCCTATTGCTCTGCGTTTGTGTCTACATGAGGTTATGTGATGTGCGTGTGTGATTCAAGCTGTTCGAGTGTGAGCACAAAAGTGTCGATTCAAGTCTGTGTGTACTGTACGTCTATCAGCGTTGGGAAAGTTACTTGAAAAATGTAATCAATTATTCATTACTTAGTACTCATTGAAAATGTAATCACATTACTTTATAAATTACTTAACAATGCCTGCATGTTCAAAAGTATATGATGCATGCTAACTTACCCTCGAGCAAAACCCAGCTGATTCCTGAATGTAATCTCATGGCTAGCTATCCCCACTTGGAACTGTCTCATCCACTGCATGGGAGACAGTCTTGGAGGCTTCCCATCGAAAAGCTCAGGGAAGCGGCTGTGCGCTGCTCTTTATTGGAGGAGGGCAAGGTAACCAGACATACACCTGCCAACTGAAACAGACAGTCTTCTCTCTTGTGAAACCGAAACACACTGTTTGAAAACACTTCTGACAAAGCATATATCTCACCTTTGTGTCTCTAGTCCAAGTAAGTGCAGCACCTTCTGCTACTCACTGTGGTGCACCAAACCATGATAATTTAATTACTGTCCTCTGAGGCTAGAAGGCGGAAACACCCACTGGTAGTTGATGGTTGGTGAGAACTGCAGTTGTAGTGGGTGTTTTCCCTCCAATGGCCACTAGGGGCAACAACCAGCCAATTCCACACTCAAAAACAGACAAGCTGCACAAATGTGGGAATATATGCATTATCAGAAGTGTTTTCAATCAGTATGTTTCAGTTTTACAAGAGAAAAGACTTCAAGGATGAAGACTAACAGGTTGGTTTGGCAAATGCACCTCTGGCTAGCTTCTCCAACTCAGATAAGGAACAGCGCACAGCCGCTTTTCTATGGTGAGCATCCTGAGACATCCAACAAGGCACACAATGTACAGTAAATAAGACAACTTTGGATGTACCAAAAGAACTATTCCTACCAACAAGCCAACCCCCCAAAATATTAAAGTAACAGAGTGTTACTCAGACGCATTGTTATAAAAGTAATCACATTACTGTAACACTTTACTCTGTAATGTGTTACATCCCAACATTGAGGTCTTTGCATTTTTTAATAAATGGTAAAAAAAAAAATCCATCTTAAATCATTTTGTATGGTATTGAGTTAAAATATAACCTGTGATCAAATACATATACGAATCGTGTTTATTGGTCACATACACGATCATACACAGTACAGCATGTAGTGAAGTTCGTTTGTGCCTATCTCCAGAAAACAACAAATAGTAAAAAATAGAATAGAATAGAACTATAGCATAAAATAAACCAAGTATGATAAAATATCAAATCAAATATTTTACAAAAGAAACAATAAAAAAATATATCTGTAACAATAAAACAATATATCCGTAACAATAAAACAATATATCTGTAACAATAAAACAATATATCCATAGAAACAATGAAACAGTATGGCCATGAATGAGTTTCAGAAAACTGAAAAAATATAATATACTGTACTGTATATCACGTGCAGTCTGTGGCAGGTGGATGGATTGTAATTATGATTTATAAATAACGATCAGATAATTGCACATCCATCCATTTCGAAATATCCTTGAAAGTCACATTTTGTCAATACTACCAGTATGTTCTGCTTTATTGTGATTTCTTTCAAGATATACACCCCTGTGTCTGCATTTAACACTGTCGGAATAATCTTACCTTACTGGCATGTTTCTCTTGTTTTAAATGCACACTGAGTGGATTTCTGCAGTGTGTGGCTTGTAAACACAGCTTGCAAAGTGACCCATCTCTCTCCAGCTCAACAAGACGCGAAGGTCACGGCCTCCTGAATGCAGCTGCCAGAATTCAGCAGCAACTGTGCCTCCGAAACCTCAGGGAGCTGCTCGGGAAGGACATACCTGAACAAGCCTGAGAGATGAGGTGATAAAGATAGTAACAGTTAATATACATTGCAATGCTTTTATGGTGTTGCCTAATACCAACCTGTCGCAGTCTGTCTATTTGTCCCTTCACTCCATCCATATTTCTTATACCCCATGCCTGTTCATTGCCATTCTGCATCCATCCCCCAGAGGTCCACGGACTTTCCCTCTTTTTCCCATCACCTGACTGCCCCACCCATCTACTCACCTGTTTCCACTGCCATCATCAGCCCTGCAGTTACCTGACTTTCCCCACCCACCTGCTCCCCTGTCTCCACTTCATCAGCCACACCCCATATATACCGGTCCTATTCCTTTGTTCCTTTGTCAGTTCGTCTTATGCCGAGTTTACACGACACGATTTTAGCCCTGATTTTACACTCGCCGACAGTTTTTGGGGATCGCAGACAAAAGCCCCAGATCAGAGGCATATTGGCGCTTGCTCCTGTGAGCGACGATCACAATGTGTGAATTTTTAGACCTGCTTGCCTGTCTGCCTACCTGTCTGTTACCAGCTGCCTATCTACCTGCTGTCCTGTCTGCCACCAGCTACCTGCCTGCCTGTCTGTCTGTCTGTCTGCCTACCTGTACCTGCCTACTTGCCTGTAAGCCACCAATTAAAATAAATAATTGAACTGCTTCAGCTCAGCCTCTTGTCATCTGCGTTTGGGTCCAGTCCTGCTTATCCCTGAAATCGTGATACAACTGACCTGTGGTGGATCTGATTGCAGGTTCACACACCCACTGTTAGAAGCTTGACATCCATGAATATCCTCAACTTTCAAACATAATTGAGATATAATAGGTTGAAATACAGGCAGAGGGAAGGTTACATGCATTGATAGAAGGCTACCAATGGAACATTTGACTAGTAAGATAACTTTGCAGTAATTCAGAGAAGCTGAAAGCTTTTACAGGTGTCTGGTATGTTAATATGTTTCATGTTTTCTTTTGAATAAATAGAAAAAGAACTGGAGAGTGTGAGAGGCTGTGAAATGGACAGAGAGTACAACACAATTTCATCAATGATGACAATGTCATAGCTGTCATATTTATTGACCACACTCATTTCAAGTGATCTGAAGAGACTTGCAAAATGAAGACAAAACTTGCATATTATCACTTGAAGCAAATGCAAATTTAAGATTAAATACAAGACTTAATTGCATATTAAGATGGTCATTTTTGCAGCATGTTTTCACTCAGGTTTCTGTGTGTGTGTGATTGTGTGTCTGTGTGTGCATACAGTCCGTTTTTAGCACAAATGGTCACCAGATAGGGCGAGCTGAGGGGAGTGCGTGTGATTGATTGAGAGAATGAGTGAGTCCGACTGAGTTTGAAGGAGTACGTGCGCACCAGTAGCCTCTAATAAAGTATTAGCAGGACAAGCAATTTGCTTCTTTGCCAGGCTCCTTGGCATGAAAAGAAGGACTTTTACAATAATGAGAGAAGCAGAAGAGGCAGTGGAAATGAACTCTTATCTCAACTAAAAGAGGAAAAGAGGGAGACTTAAATAGCATAATATATCAGCATAGCGTGGGGGGGGGGAGATAAATAGAGACAGAGGGAGAGAAAAGGCTGATTATTCACACGTTAGCCCTTTTTAACCTCTGGTTAGGATGAACCGATTACACTGTCGAATCACCTATGCTAACACAGCCCCGCAGAAACATGGAAAATCAAATACGTCTAAATTACGTTTCATTATTACATTGACAATTAAAAGGTATAAGTTTAAGAAGTCAAACACACTGTTATATAAGACAATTTAATCACTATATGAGAAATATGGAACAAGCTTCACAAATCAGAACGTGTGCATCAACCTGTGATGTCATCATGATTAAAAATCAAGAGCTGCTCCACTGATGATAAACATACGTCTGATTTTATTCAAACCACTGACTATTTTAACAAGTCACCAACTGCTGAATCAAACAATGTAGGCCTACTGGTCTACCTGGAGGACACCCCTTGGTGCTCTGTCACCTTTCCCAATGTATTATTAATGCTTCCGATTTTACATTCGAAGGGAGATTGAGGGAGTACAATGGTGAGTTTTATGATGGCCAAAACTACAACACGACCGAGAGTCTACAGCCATTGCTCTGTGAGGCTGTACAGCGGTACTTTGAGCAAAATGCTAACATCAGCATTCTAATATGCTCACAAAGACAATGCTAACATGCTGATGTTTAGCAGGTATAATGTTTACCATCTTAGTTTAGCATGTTAGCATGCTAATGTTTGCAACTTAGCACTAAACACAAAGTACAGCTGAGGCTGACTGGAGTTTCATTAGTTTAGCAGGTATTTGGTCATAAACCAAAGTACAACACAAATGAAAATTTGCACAGGATGGGGGCACTAGATGAAACGTAAGAGGGTAATCAAAGTGATTACAATTCATATAATATATATTCGTATACCAAATTTCATGGCAATCCATCCAATAGTTGTTGAGACAATTCACTTAAAACCACAAATGTCAACCTCATGGTGGCGTAAGAGGAAAAGTCAGGGGATCACCAGAGTCAGTAGGATTCATCGTCTGGGCACTATGAATGTCTGTACAAAATTTCATTGCAATCCATCCAATAGTTGTTATAGATGTTTCAGTCTGGATGAAAGTGGTGGACCGACCAACCAACTGCCATTGCCATCCAAAATAAGACCCAAGTTGTTGTTGTACTCTGACTCTAAATTTTAGTAGTGCTCCCCTCTAACTCGTTTTTAGATGATTACATGGGATTTAGACATGTCTTGGTCTAAGAAATACACTGGCCTCATGTTTTTCAAGGCAAAGTTATGGCCTACAGTTAGCTCACACCAAGCAAAGGCTTAACTCTCTAAGGCAAATCCCTGTATTTTCTTTACCCACATTTTATCAGTGTCTTGTGCTTTAAATTTTGATGCACTGAGGGACTGTGGAGTGGTGGGCGGGTTGGACCAGAACAAACAGTGACTCAGACGAGCTGGATGCCAGCCTGCATTCAGTAGCAGAGGACCACAGGCCTCCTCCAACACCCATCACACCTGGTACTGAAAAACTTGCGCTGCAGGAAGCCAAAGAGAAAGGATGAGAGCAGGAAGTTTTGTCCCGGGTGTGAGGCCAAAAATAACAAAATGTACTGCTGCAGCATTCTGCTACTTGTGTCGCTTTGAAAACTGTGAAGTTGCAGGTGATGGGGTGTGGGGATTGGTGTTTATTAAAAAATCTGTGGTGTAATTATTGGAATCTTTATGTACACCTACTGGTACAGGATATCGTCACCATATGCTGTTGTCTCATGAGTACATATCATCGAATTTTACAAAACAAAATAGCTGAAAAGTATTTTATTGTCTAGCTTGTTCATAATAGAAACTCAGCTCATTCAGCCTACAGTCTAACCAATACAGATTCTGTTTTGTAGGCCTGGAAAATTATCTTATGTAAATCCAGACATCATAAATCCATCGTAAAGACGTAAATCCTCACACCAAAAACATAATATTCAGTGACATTTCTGCAGAATCCTATTCTCGTGGAAAAGCCTCTGTAGCAGTAGGCTCAGGGCTTCCCAATAAGCATTGTATTGATTAATTCCACAAGGAATATGTAATCAAACAAACTTTATCATATCAGATGTGGACTGCACTGACTGGTGGATATCTGATGTTTCATTCTTAAAGTTCATCTGTGAGCCATATATCAGCTCCACACTAATACTGTACATCCCTTTTTTTGCATCAAATACGTATTTCCGAATGAAAAGAAATCTTTGAAAGTCATAATAAAAAAAGATGAAAAGTATGAGCAGCCTGTGAGATCGTGTACCCATCGAAGCTAACTTTATTGTTCATTGTCATGGCAAGGATAAATGAGAAAAGAAAGAAAGGTCATTTTTCATGTCACTCTTTATCCTGCCCCTTCTTTTCCCTCTTTTTGGCCTCTCTCACTCTTCCTGTCTCCCTCTTTCTTTTCCCAACTTGGCAAATGTAAGGCTTTACCATGTCTCGTTTTCCCTCCATCATTCTTCCTCTTCTCTTCTCCCATCTTCTCCCGCCTCCTCTCCTTTCCTCTTCCTCTCATCTCTCTATCTCTGTCATCATCTCGCCCCTCCTGCTCATCTCTCCTCCCTCTCTTCACCCCCCCTCCCTCTCTTCTTTCCTTTTCTTTCACGGCGTGAAATGTGTAGCTCATTAGTTTGCTCACCACACCGTCTCACGTCAGTCTGTCCTTCACATCTCGCTGCACTGCTAAGAAGTCATTTACGCCGCTGTGTAGCTCCCCCTCCCTTCCCCCCATCTCCCTATTTCCCTCCCTGCAAACCCCACCACCACCAGCATCCATATGGTTTCATCATCATTTTGCAGTAGCACAAGAAAAAGACATCCCAACCCCTCCAACCTCCCCCCGCATCCACCTCCTCCCCCCAATCTGAATACCCTGTAAAACAGAAGAATTTGAAGGGTGAGGCTCAAGACTTGAAGGAGGAGGGAGGGGCGAGGGGATCGGGATTATCCCAAGTGTAATGATACAGCACTTTGATAGAGCAGAAGGGAAAAGGCAGAAAGAGGGGTAAAGGAAAGAGAGAAGAGCAGGGAGGCGGAGGAGAGGGAAGGGTGGAGGAATAAAGCTTAAGCTGCTCCCGAAAATCATGTAAATGCAGAGATAATAAAGGAACTGTTTGGCATTCATGGGAGTGGGTGGCGCATCAGTGGGGAGAAATCTCAGTGAGAATGTTGACTAATGCCAGCTCTCTCTCTCTCGCTCCCTCCCCTGCTTCAGAGCCAGCAGGGTATTTTTTTAAAGAGGCGGTGGGCAGGGAAAAGGGGTGCAAGGGTTTCAGGATAGAGGCCTTGAAGACACTTAATGACATGAAAGTCAAATCTGCCCTGTGATTAGTTAAACTTGTAACATGTAAAGTTTACTGTTGAATTCACTGTGATACGCAGTTGTAGAATTTAACTGAGTACATTGAGTGTACCACATTATGCCACTTTATACTTCTACTCTTTTATATTTTAAAGGCAAATATTATATGTTTTGCTGCACCACATTTATGCAATATACTGTATATTATAGTTACACTTTTTCTGGATTGCTAAGACACGTTTCTTGAAATTNNNAAAAATATGCAACTGATAAAGAACGTGGAATAGGAGGCAATTTTCATGTATTTACCAATATAAACCAATGAAAAAAACTGTTTGTACATAAAGAAAGAAATCACATTTATTCTGCCTCAGCATCCCGTCTCTGGTCTGAGTCAGGCCAGAGATTCTCATCAATATTATCAATATTAGTCCGAGCCAGGCAGCGGGGGGAAAAAACCCTTGTATGCCTTATCCAGTATCTGGATTATAGAGGCTACTGTGAAGCGGCTCAGATTCGGCTGTGCTCTTTGCGAAGCTTCCCTCATTGACATCCCACGGACAAGAACATGGTCAAGTAGTTGCACGAATCTTATCAGAAACTACTTGTCTCCTTGCCCTTGCCCTTCTTCTTCCTCTTCCTCTTCCACCCCCTCTCCTTCCTCTTTCTTCAGATCTTTGTGGATGCATTGTTTCAAAACAAGTGAACTGACCCATGGC
>NTHP01000104.1:1062580-1101832 GCA_003416845.1 Oplegnathus fasciatus
TGACATGAAGCAGGTGAACAGACAAAGTAGTTGAAGTTACATTAACACACACACATAAATTCCCATGTTTCGTATGGTATGTGTGTGTGTGTGTACAGTAAGTGTGTGTGGCAGTGTGACCATATTTGGACGCTCTCAGAATAGATGAGACTATAACAGGTGTTGTCTGGAGTGTGTGTTCATGCGTGTGTGTGTGTGAGTGTGTGTGAGTGTGTGTGACAGAGTGGGGGCTGGCTGGCTCGGACAGCTAATTTTAACTTACCAGATATAATAACAGTGGCAGCAGTCATGTTGCGACAGAGCTGTGAGGATAAACAGCCACTGGACACACACACACACACACACACACACACACACACACACACTGACATGAAAAACAAGACTAAATGTCTAAATCCCCGTTAGCGACCCCTTGAAGCCAGTCATTACACTATACTAGGGGAAAGATCACTGGATTACTAAAGTTGGGAGCAGGAATCTGATTTGGAAATTCAATGACAGTCTCTCCATGTAGTTTCTGAGATATCCGTTTAAAGTGTTGTTGACGGGACTTTGTGACCTCGAGGTGGCACTATAGAGGGAAGGTTAGGAGTCACCAAAATGATTAGGATTCATGCTCTGGGGACCACGATCTGGCCTGTAGGTACTAAGATATTTAGGTGCTGATCAAAATGTTGGCGCTCGAGGTTCCACTGATCCACTTACATACATTTACTAACCATGACTCCAAACAGCAGCCTTCATCTTGTGTAATTATGCATGTGTAAATAAAGGTACAGCCATCGTACACACATGTGATCATGTCTATAAAAGTCATTTTATTTGTCTCTCGAGGGGCTTATAGCTTCATAGGTAAGTCGAGACAAGGCAAGTTTATTTGTGGGGCACATTTCATACTCAGAGGCAACTCAAAGTGCTTTACACAACGCATTAAAAATAGAAGGAGTCAGTCGGAGTCGGTCTATTATCCTCTGGAAGTTTGTTCCAGCTCTGTGGTGCTCAGTAATTGAATACGGCTTCTCTATGTTTAGTTTGCGTTCTGGGAACAGTCAGCAGCTCTACCTGATGACCTGAGAGGCCGAGAGGGTTCAGATGGTAAAAGACAGAGATGTATTTTGGTCCCAAGCCAAGATTTATAGACAAGCAGCAGCACTTTAAACTCAGGTCTCCTCACTGGCTTCCAGTGTGTCAGAGAACAGAGAACTGATGTGATGCGTTCATGTCTTAGGACTCTTGCAGCAGCTTTCTGAATGAGCTGAAGTTGTCTGACAGTTTTCTGGGGAGACCTGAGAAGAGACCATTACAGTGCTCTAACCTGCTGGAAATGTTTTGGGTTTTCGGGGACAGAGAGTGGAGGTGAGCACAGACTTTCAGGCTCCCTTCTTTTGCACCAAAGACAATAATCTCAGTTTTGTCTGCATTTAGCAAGTCTGAAAGTTCAGGCACATTCAATCGTGTATTTGTCCAACGCTCTTGCAGAAAGAATCTATGGGACTGTAGTTGCTTGGTGACAGAACAAGTTACACGTGGATGTCCTCTGCATAGTTGGTTTTATTGTTTTGTATAATGTGGCCCAATGGAAGCATGTAAATGTTACAGAGAGGAGGACCTACGATCGGACCAGCCAATCAGATTTGTTGTTTGAACATGACTGAGCTTACTTTGGCCCTCAGAAGCTGTGTACATAAAATCAGAGAGGCTGCTGGGAGGAGAGAGGCGCCGCAGGACTTTAGCGGCTGATTATCGTCCTACATTTAAATCCACGTTCCATTAATAACATGACAGACACGCTGACAGGCTGCTGGGATCTGTCACATCAAACCCGCAGCTTCATTAGGCTGAATTAAAAGATTAATACCAAATGTGGATTCAGCTGACAGATGTTTTTACATGAGATAACACAGAATAAATACAGACGTTCACCACATGTTTCATGTCGCTGAGTGAGTGCTGGACAGTATGTGGCTGTGATTCAATAGAATTGTATTTAATCTGAGTCAGTATGCATTGGTTCAATCAACACAATACATACAAAACAAACTGATAATACTATTCTTCCAGATATATTACGTATTCTCTATTTAGCTAAATGACTCCTTGGATGTTCAGCACATTTCTCTTTCATAAAGACAGACAGACACATGAAAGACTCAGTAATATCTTTGTTAGACTCAGATCTAAATTAAAAAATAACAATTTATCTTACAAATTATGCCCGTTTGTCTGTGAGATTCTTTACGTTCTAACAACCAATAAATTCAGACATATGGAAGAATGATTCTTTATAAATAATCTGTCTGTCCATCAATCCCAGAGCACTGAGGATGGAGACGTCGGTGAAAGCAGCTGAGGTGTTGGTGCCCCCCCAGCCCGATGTGGCGTCCTCCTCCCCGGCCGCTGAAAACACTGTAGGTGTGTTAGCAGCTCCTCCTGCAGCCTGCGGCTCCTCCTCCTCCTCCTCCGACTACTTCGACCCCATGGAGGAGTTCAGCAGACGGCTGGAGGACATCATCAGCACCTACGGCTCTGCAGCCAGCCTCCTGGACAAACAGGTGGGTCGGGTGACGTCAAACTGATTCACACATAGAAACAACCTGTGGATGAACGTGTAAAGAAAGTTTCGTATCGTTCTGAATGTGTCAGAGCGCGGCGGAGGCAGAGACGGAAAAGATGAAGAAGGAGGCAAAAGATGACATCACAGTCGCCGTGGAGACAGGTGAGGCAGCAAAGAGGCTATAACAGTGATGCCGTCGTCAGTGCTGTCCAGAACCATTACAAATGACAAACAGTTGATAAGACTGTTTTATCAGAAGAAGATATCCTTTGTTTTACTTTACTTTTACTCTCTAACATGGACCAACTCTCAAAACACTGGT
Organism: Oplegnathus fasciatus; assembly: GCA_003416845.1. NCBI lineage: Eukaryota > Metazoa > Chordata > Actinopteri > Centrarchiformes > Oplegnathidae > Oplegnathus > Oplegnathus fasciatus. The sequence goes on from NTHP01000104.1 coordinate 1,065,457, forward strand.
TCCTGGTTTTCTCATAATGCTCAGTCATTTTACGCATTTTGATTTTGAACAACCAACGTCCATTTTCTCATGAAAAGTAATAATACAGTACATGAAGTAAAACCACTAGATACTAATACCAAATACAGTGAGAAAGTGAGAAAAACTCGATGATTCAGACACGATAAAAAGTAAAATCCCGTCTATCACAACATATAAAAACATAACGTAAAAAGGTTTTATTTCTAATTTCTCTTTTGGCCAGTCCATCAGATGACGGCTCTTCTGTCCTTCTCTCTCTACAGAGGTCTCTCTCATCATGCAGGGTCTGAACAAGCTCTCTTCTCCAGAGAAGAAACTGGAGGATCTGGTCAGGAAATATGCTGAACTGGTGAGCTTTTTTTTTNNTTTTTTTTTCCCCAGATATATGTAGACTTTTCACAGCTGAGACATTTACACACTTCAGTGTTTTCTGACTAAAAGTACTCACACAGAAAACTGTGCCCTCACTTTCAGACACTCCTAAATGCCTTTCGTTCAATTCGTATAATAGTTGTCATGAATAATAAGCAAAAACAAGCTTCTCACCTTCCACCTGTGTGTGTGTGTGTGTGTGTGTGTGTGCAGGCAGCCTTGCGGCGGTGTGATGAGAAGAAGCTGTGTGTGCTGCAGCAGAGGTTGTCCGTCGTGCTGGATGAGCGGCAGCAGCTGCAGGCTGAGAGTCGCAGCAGCATCACAGCTCGCAGCAAACTGGAGAGTCTGTGCAGAGAGCTGCAGGGGCACTACAACGTACTGAGGGTAAGTAGGTGCAGCTGGGAGTCTGGGTAGCTACTGTGAGTAGTGCAGTGTGGAAAGTTATTTTACGCAGACTAATGACAGCTGTTGGTAGCAGCTAGGAATACATGTCAAATCCATGTCTTGAAATACTGATCATTAACTTCCAACAAGTTAATTTGTTCTGCAGGCCAATCTGACACTGTAACATTCAGTGGAAGATAAAGTCAAAGCCACAACTGAACCCCTTTTTCTTTTACCATCCATCCCTCTTTCCATTGGTCCCTCTCTGTCCCGCTCCTCCCCCTTCCAGGAGGAGACCTTGAAGCGCTGCAGGGAGGATGAAGAGAAGAGGACGGAGATGACCAGCCACTTCCAGATGATGCTGACAGAAATCCAGGCTCAGATCGAGCAGCACAGCACCCGAAACGACAAGCTGTGCCGCGAAAACAGCAACCTGACCGACAAACTGGAGAGTCTCATGAGCCAGTGTGAGATGAGGGAGGAGGTAAGGGGCGGGGTCAAAGGTCAACAAATTCATTCTCTGTAGATCATAATACCCCATTAATAAGAGCCATGTTTGGGTTTCCACTTCACTTCTGGAAAACGGTTACAGATAATCAATTTATAAACAACTTAGAGGAAGAAGAGCGCTTCTTTAATGACTTAATAATCATAACACTTTTTAATGATCCAGATGAAACTAAAAGGATAAAGAAAGTTTTGTCTTATCTTCTGTCGTGTCTCTTATTAATAGCTGCTTACTGAACTATAAAGCACATAAATGGTCTTTTAATCATTAATAAAGCCATTTGTTACAACTTATACAAGTAAGCCTTATCAGAACGTGGTACCAAACTAATGAATATAGTGAATACTGTATATACAATATTAGTAGCACTTAATCTACATTTACCGATAAGCAAACTTTTTAAACTCAGAAAGCTTGAGTTAAAACACTGAGTCGATTAGTTAACAATAAAAAATGAATCAGCAGCTGTTTTGATAATTTATTAATTAAATGTGAGTATTTGCTGGTTGTCTCTGTCTTCTATGACAATAATCTGAATGTATTTGAGTTTTGGACTGTTTGGTCGAACAAAACAAGCGATTTGAATATGTTAAGTTGGGCTTTAGGGAACTGTGATGAGTATTTTTGATGATTTTCTGACATTTTACGGACCAATCAATTAATCGAGAAAACTATTGACAAATCAGTCAATAAAGAAAGTAACTGTTTCAGCTTCTTTCTGTTAAAGACACTTTTCGTCTCTCTGCAGAGTCTGGAGAAGATCAACATGCGCCGCGACCTGCAGAACAAACTGACCGAAGCCAAACTGCAGCAGGCCAACGCTCTGCTGACCGAAGCCGAGGAGAAGCACAAGAGAGAGAAGGAATACGTGAGTTTAAACGAACTAAGACAAGAAAACGATCAGACTCCTCGTTCGGACAAAGCGACTTTCAGCAGCGATAATTCAGTGATAGCAGGAGGATACCAGAGTGCTCTGGAAAGGTTTCATTTTGTGAACAATGAAGATGCACTGGGTCAAACATCCTGCCAAAAATTACAATACAAGATCTTAAAACATATGAAAAGAAAAAGATACTGCTATACAGTATTTACAGTATGAGGCAGTTTATTGTAACAAAGAAATACAGTGTGTCATTACTGCCTTAATGTAGCAGTCATCTTTTAATATCACTCACATAGATTATCATTGAGTTTTGTCATTATCAATTATGTAGCAGTTTAATTTCACATTATTCTACATTAGATTTCCGTTATTAGATTTCTGATATCAGTTTTTTATCTGTTTTCTTTTTCTGCTGCTACTTCCATTTAATGTCATTTGATATTTGTTGTCTTCATTTGTTTTTATTGTATTTCATAACTTAAATACTTCATTGACTGTGGATCTTGTAAGAATTAGAATGATTTGAAAGTTTGACATCCATGATACCATACAACCATTTGTTTATTTTACACATCTTTATCCTTGTTAAACAATATTCGTTTCATTCTATTATCAATAACACACCAGTTAATGCTTAACCCAGATTGACTGTGTATTGTCTCTGTCGCCGTAGTTGCTTAGGGAGGCTATTGACAAAACAAAGAAATGCTTCGCTATGAAGGAGCAGGAGCTGGCCATGAAGAAGAAGGTAAAGAAACGTCTGTAATGTGTTTCTGTCTGTTCTCTTCTAACCAGTTACTGGTTCAGGCTGCTGAGTGGAAACTGCAGGCTCAGACACTCAGAGAACAGGGGACTGTCATGCAGGCACAGGTGAATATTCACTGACAAAATTAACATGCTGACAACGAGGACAGGTAGCACACACCTGGTAGCAGCAGCAGGGATGAGATGAATGTTACCGTGGTTACAGGAAGACAGGTGCTGTCCAGAAATACTGAGGTCATGAAACAAGCCCCCACAATGCACGTCCATACCCTGTGATAATCGACACCTTTAGTGTTTTCAGTTCCGTTGACTTAGATAAATAATATATAAATAAATGTTGTTTTCCGACATGAAGTTCTAAACACAGTTTCAAAGTTTTCTCCACACGGCTGGAAATAAAACCCAGGTGGGGAAATACTGAATCTTCAATCTAAAGATGTACATCTAATCAACACTGGAATTACCCTTTAAAAACCCCAATAAATGTTCAGTTAACAGTTAAACTCTGCTAGTTGGTGAAAGTTGGTGTAACATTGCTGCATGTTAATTTACAAACTCTCCAGCTTTGAATGGACAACAATTACAGTAAGATTTTAAAAAAGATAAATGACCTTTACCTATTTGCAGGAGCTGATGGGGTGATATTGATCGATACCAATTAATGTTTAGTGATAATTTCTTTCACAGCAAAGATATTTCTGGCTTTTCATCCTTAAATGGTCATCTTTAAAGGTTAAATTAAAAATGACACGTCTCTCACAGCCATGCGGATAGTTTTGGTTTTATTTATTCAGGCATTGAAATATCTGTGTCGGAGATTTTTGCATCCACCTCAACACAATGGAGGTGAATGGAATTTTGTTTGTGGTGCTGAAAGCATTGAAAAGTTATATCTCAAAAATCCAACAGCAGCGTGTTGAATAGTTTTCATTGGATCTGCTTTCTACCAAAGAAACAGGCAACATAAAAGACACTTTATCCCTCTCTCTACTCAGAAACCCCTACTCATATTTTCTGCTGTTGAGTGATAGAGGATGACAGAATGAGCATTGATTTCTAAAGCCAACCAAAGAATAGCACACATCCAAATGCTCAAAAGAGAGAAACTCTGAACTCTTAAATTCGTATTTTATGTGAACCCAAATATTCCTGACAGATGGTCACTGTTAATAAAAGAACAGGAAACAGTCTCAGGGTTAGGGTTAGTACCAGACCTGAACCTGGATCTGTCACAAAAGTCACAAAAACGAGGAACTGAGACTTGACTTGGACTTGACTGACGTGAGACTTGACTACCTAAAGATGTTTGACTTGAGATTTGAAAGGAAAAACATTTCAGTCTCAGGATGACTTCAATGTATCAGGACTGAATATTGATTTACAAGCGATCAAGCAGCAACTTCCCTCGATTTCTTTCTGTAAATATTTTTTAAATTCACTTTTGTGATGACTGCTGTGCTTCTGAGAGTCTGCAGTGAATATTAGGTTGGACTCCCTAATCTGTAAAGCTGAATGCAAACTCATGCAAGTATGAATGATTAATGGCCTCCAGCAGTGTGTATGACTCATAATTAATGACTGGTGCAATTTGTAATTCATCACTTAGAGGCCGACTCATTATTCAAAACCTTGTGTGTCCCAATATTTAGAGCAAAAATCAGGTTTTGGTTCTTTAAACAATTACGTGCCTTTACTGGGCTGTCTTTCAGGAATAAGGTCTCCTTGACAGAGGTGGATCTTTGAACAATGAGGTTTCCAAAGATATTTTCAATAGTAAAATGATCACATTCATTTTCAATAAAGTGAGTTAACTGAATTAGTAGTGAATGCTTGGTTCAAGTTTAAAGGAACTTGAGAAAACAAGATTGGTCACCCAAGTGTAGTAAGTGTTTACAGTAAATACTGTATGTATTTCGTCTGAAATCCAGATATGTGAGGGGTTGATGTCTTGTCCAGAAACCAACCTGATATAAATATTCATGTCTGTGGTTCAGTCTGACTCTCTTGTCTCTTCCTCCGTCCACAGCTGACCCTCTATGCTCAGAAGTTTGACGAGTTTCAGGCGACACTGGCCAAAAGCAACGAAATCTACGTCCGCTTCAAGAACGAGATGGATAATGTAGGTGGTGACCGCTGTGTGAAGCTTGTTGGTGTGAATGAGGCTGTCAGATGCCTTATAGAGATCTAAGATCAATGGGACCAGTTAGTCTTTACTGCATATTTGAGGAATATTATAAGAAGTCTGAATATGTAAAAGTTCACGTGGTTAATTATTGAAACAGGTTTGATGATTTAATGGAAGATGAAACCAAGTGTTTTAGAATGATTTTGTATTTATAGTGTTTTGATTTTTTATATTGTTTCTTTACTGATTCTTTTCTATTCTAAGTATTATAAAAAAGGTATTCTATAGTCTTAGGATCTCATTTTGAGCCTGTCCGTGTTATACATTCATACATTTATCTGACTTGGTAAATGTCAAAAAGGGTTTTCAGACGTCGTCAGCCCTGTAATTTTAAACTCTTCCCCTTTTAGATGTCAGACAAGATGAAGAAAATGGAGAAAGAGTCGAATTTGTGGAAGACGAGGTTTGAGAACTGCAACAAGGCTCTGACTGACATGATGGAGGAGGTATGTTGATGATGTCGCTGCTGTTCCTTGTAATTCTGAAATTCCCGTTGAGTTTTGTGAGTGTTGATAGGACCCGGCCCAGTATCCCTCGCAACAATCATAATCTGATAACTCTGTTGCAGATAGTTGAATGCTGCCCTTGTGTGGACGAACAACATAGTGACTACGAATCTTTGAACTGAACTTTCATCCTAAATCGCTCAAAGGATAAAGCATCTAAATGTCGTCTCATGATATGAATTGATACATTTAGGGGGAAAAAATTAACTGCGAGTCTTCTTTGAGGAAAACTACCGGATATTTCTAAATGGAGAGCATCATTTTTTGACTTCATGTTTGTTGGTTTTGGAGAGGATTTGAAAATTACATTACCGTATTTGAAAGCCAAATACCAAACGTCTTCCTTACTTTTCTAGTTTATTTTTCTTCTCATTATATTTCACTTTCTTTGCTTCTCATTTTCTCCATCCCTCCTCCTTCTGTTCCAGAGAACCGAGAAGAGCAAAGAGTACAACCTGTTCGTCCTAAAGATTCAGAAGCTGGAGAAGTTGTGTCGTGCCCTGCAGGACGAGAGGGCGGTCCTCTATGAAAAGATCAAGGAAGTCCGCCACGCTAACTCCAACCTCCCATCAAAGGTCTTGGGCAGCTCTAACCCCACCGACACCACTGAGGGTGCTGACAAATCTGCTCTGACCCCTGCGGAGCTCCAGGAGCTCCAGGACCTCCAGGAGGAGGACCCGGTCTTAACAGAGGATATGACTCGTCTGAGGGAGGAGCAGGCCAAACTGCAGCAGTTTGCTGACTCCCTGTTGGCCACACCTGCCAACACTGATGAAGAGGTCAACAATGATTTAGACCCTGAAGAAGACTTGGTGGCTTCTGCGTTTGTCCAGTTCAAAACCAAAACTCAGGTCAAAGAGGAGGCAGTTTCTGTCCCTGAGCAGGTGGTCGATGTAAAATCAGAGGCAGCAGAAAAAGTTGAGGAGGTTCCAGAGCCAGTCATGTCCACACCAGAAGCTCCAACACCCGTGGAGAACGCTTCTGAAATGATACCAACAGTTGCAAAACCAGAAGCAGTAAAAGTTCAAACCCAGGTTGAGGACAAAGAGGTGCAACTAGTTAAACCAGATGAGGAGATCCAGCAGCAACCTGCTGAACCGGCTGCAACATCAGAGCCTGAGAAAGTCAAGATCAATCCACCAACAGACCCGCAGCCAGAAGCAGCTGAGACTTTGGTCGAGGCTGGTGAGGTCAAACCAGTGGTCCCGGTGGAAGACGAGAAGGTCCAGGCTGAACCAGAGGAAGCACCAACCGAGTCAGAGTCAGCTACACCCTCCAAAAACACACCTAAAATGACTGCCTCCTCCACTGCCGAGTCCTCCAAGAAGCAAACACCAAAGAAAAAGAAGAAGAGGAACGGCAAGAATGCTAGCTAAAGTTTAGGATGTGCAGAAGCTGTGGTGTTATTTGGGAATAGTGTGTGTGTGTGCGTAAGTGTAATCATACTGTGCCTTTGTGCCTTTTTTAAAGGTTAAAATCTTTAGTTTGTCCCAACTGGTGCAGCTGAAGTGTTGTCGCTGTCATTATCTCAAGATCCAATGTTACCAGATGAGGATGGACAAATAAACCGACTGTATTTTACAGTTTGAATGTGTAAATGAACATTTAGTTTGGCCTGGCAGAGGGAATGAAAGGCTGAACTATAACAGTCATTTAGACTTGTTGATAAAATATTTAGTATTAACAGAAGAGTAAAAGTGTTTGCCTTCTGTAAAGCCAAATGCCAAAACAAAACCATTGGTTGGTTTCTATGCCAGTAAAATGCTGTGTCTCTTTTAAACTAGAAATCACATTACATTGTGACATCTCCAATAAAGTGATTTTTGACAATTTTACATTATTTGTGTGTTTCTTTTTTTATTTTGTTTAACTAGTTGTCTAAAATTCACACATCACATTATTATTCTTCAAGATTTTGGCAGCTTGAACATCAACGGTCTTGTGTGTTGGGCATCAACATTTCTTTTACACAAGTTTTTTTCTGCTACACTTGTGAGGACCCTCATTGACATTGATCCTTGGCCTCTAAGACCACAGATATACTTGCTACGCATTTGTTTGTGCATCGCAGCTCACTTTGACATGAAACATTCTTTTCCTGTCGAGGCCACATTAAATCTACTTTGATTTAAAGTTGAAAAACTATAAAACATGAAAACTGAACACTTTTTATAGGCCCTGTATTATCAGGATGGGACGTAAGGTGAGCAGCAAACTCTGAACACAGCCGGACAAAGGAGCACAACAACAATGGTGGAAAGTTTTGAAGAGAAACTCGAGTGTGTCCTCAAGTACCTGCATATGTATGATCAGCATGAGGTCACTAACCTTTTACAGGTGTGACGGCCCTCTGGCCTGTTTGGTTGTGCCTTGTTTGCTCTTCTCTTGCAGGTTCATGTAATTGGTAGGCGGGGCCGTCCACTCGAGCCTGACTGTGAGCACCTGGGCCCAATTACCAGAAAGTTAGACCTTGTTTGTGTCAAAAACACCTGAAACTCTGAGGGTCTTTATTTGAATACAGAAAAGCATTTAATTCTACCAGACTAAAATGTAATTAGATTAGATATAACCCCAGACTAAAGACAAAATAATCGACTAAATAAAACTACATCCGGATGGACTAGAAATCACGTGTCAACGCAGCTCAGGGCCATTAATCATTAAATTCACTTTAAAGGTACACTTTTCACTTTTCAAGAATGTCCTCACTTGTAGGGTCTAAAACTCAGGTTGGTCCTTACAAAGATAAAGTACAAGAACACACACACATGCACAGATTACAGTGTGGGTCCATAACAAGTCCATAACAGGTTCAATAAGCTGTTTTAACTCCAAACCACTCAAACAATAATATAATATAAATGTAGACACAGACAGATACATCGTGTATTCATTTGAAAATTAATGAATTAATTAACACCACTTTCCTGTACTGTCAAAAACTTGGAAATATGTTTCTGATGATATAAATCTCCATTGGATGGGGATGTTTTCCTCCATAGGTGAACTTTTTTCACCTGTTATATTCAGATTGCAGTACAAGCTTACAGCCACTAGATGGAGACAGTGTTCTTCACACAACATATCAGAGGTTTCCACTGATTTCAAGGTGTTTTTGGATCATTTCAAGGCTTTGGACACACATTTAATGCTGTCATAACTTATTCTGCTCCTGAACCAGCTTTCTGTTTATCATTGTGATACGATACAAAGCACCAGAAGAGCTACTAAATGGATCTTGAGGCGAGATTCAAATCAAATTTTAAGTCTATTTGTGTTATTCTGATATTTAGTGGAGAGTTTTAGTGTCAATCAAAGCTCTTTTCCACAATGATCATAGCAAACATTTGGGCTAAACACTGAATAATAACTTTTAACATGAAAATGTCTATATTAAATAATGATGGGTTCATGTGTTGGCAACAAAACTAAAATAGTAGCATAATGTAGCTTTAAAAGCATTAATCAATACATATAAGGTTATTATTGCATTTTTAAATAGGTCAAATGTTCATTCAGAATCACTGGTGTGGTTTTTATTTTAGACACTAAGCTGCTGATCTGAAGAAAAATAAGCTTAATGGTGAAAAAATCTCTAATTTCTTAACAAAAATGCATGCAGGGGTCAGAGGTGATCGTAGCTAAATATACCAGAATCATCATGAATAACAGGAAAGAGAAATCAGCCGAGGAAGTAAGAAGAAAGGATTTCTCTCTCACACACAGGAGACTGACGAGGAAGTGCTTTTCAGTACAATATTTTGAGCAAGAAGAAGAAAGTGGAGTATTACAGCGTTCACTAAAAATAAAAAAGAGGAAACAGTTGAGAAGTACAAAGGATTTTTAAAATTTAAGATAAGAGCCTAATGGAGAGAGGAGGAGGAGAGGACAGAGATATGAGAGAGGGGGATTTGATTTGAGGCAGAAGTGAAGAGTTTTTTGAAGTGTTTCGACCTTGTGACAGAAGATAAGAGTTGACTTAATGAGTCTGTGGATCTATGAGGGATCTGAGCAGAGACACTCTGATTACTGTGTTAGAGGTTAGTTAAGTAATAATCTCGTCCTTAAATAAAGTTCATCATGTTGAGGTTCATCCAACCAGAGCTGAGAAACGTATCTTATACTTATCGCGGGACTTAAAGGGCATTTGGCACAAAACAAATTCATTATTAATTGTGTGAAAGTGATCAGGTTTTGGCGTGAATACTGCCACCATGGGGCAGTTAGAAAGTACTTTTTCCTTGTTACAAGATGAATCAATTAGTTATTCAGTATATTTAATTATTTACAACCACATTTGGTACACAAAATATGTTAAAAAAAAAAAGTCTGTTTTTGGATATGCCACACAAGACCATAGAAAACAACTTTTAGACAAAAGTTTTATCATCGATGACCTCAGTATTTATATATATCTAAGAGCTTTTCCATTCTGTCAGGAGGTTAATTCTGGTAAGAGTACTCCACCAGTTTAGCATTACACTCCTATAACATTACCGGACTCATGATGGACAATTAAAAAAGAAAAGGATCGAAATTGATGCTGCAGAATCAGAGATATTGTCTTTTTTATTCTGCACACTCTTCTTCCCTGTCAAAACCTGGAGCCTACATTACCCACAATGCAACTCAAACGTTGGGTTAGAGACTGTGGTGTGTTATGCTAGCAGCGGCTAACGTAACCTGTTTGGTCTGGTAAGCTCACTTCTTTTAACTACACCTTCAGATTTTTGACATTTTCAAACTTGTAATCTTCAACTGACGCTGACTCAAGTGACATCACTTGAGGCCATTTATCGGTCTTCACACAGCTGGTGACACTAAAGGCTTTAAACTACTTTTAAAACATCTGCAACACCTGGAAACACACTTTGATGTTTAAAGAGAACTGTTCCATTTTTGTAGATATTCATTTATGTAAAATTATAAACTAAATTTTTCTTGGCCTGACAACAGCCACATTTAATGACTGTGAAGTCAAAGAATACGGTTCAACCTTTAAAAATCTAACTTTATAGGATAAGTGATATTCTATATTTTTCTTATTGTCAACAAATCCCTCGAAAAGAACAAAACCAGCAGCGAATGTCTCGACTAACAAGTACTGTGTGTGTATCACAGGCTGATATCTCGTCTTCCTCTGAGCCATAAAAACTATTAAAACTCATCAATGAGCCACACTGTTGCTCTGGCTGACATGTTCCTTCATCACCATGAACACACACTGTAGTTTATTTTGGCTCAATCCCACACACACCGTCCTGCTGCCCCAAATACTCACTACAGCACCAAATGTGGATTCATCCGCCGCTGAAAATAGTCCCCAACAAATGCACTATTTCCTCCTGTTTGTTTGATAAAAACAACTCTTTTCTTGTAACCGGTTGCCACATTCTTGCAAATGTGGCCTATTTTACAAAAACTGCCAAAATTCTTGATCACGTTTAAGTAAACTGAAGGTCAACTTTTGCAGCAGTTACAGCTGCAGCTCATTTGAAGAAAGGATATTCAGATATGTTGACAGGTTTAAGCTTCAAATCCTGACAATGTAAGCGTTCAATGAGAAGCTGCAGGTGGAAAATGTAAAGCAGCCCTGAGTCTTACAAACACTTGTGCCTATCTGCAGGAAACATGCAGGACGCCTGCCTACATGCAGGAGGCAAGTTTCTTCGTGTTCTGGTGATTAAACTAAGCTGAGCTGCATTTTCACTGTCATGAGCCTGAAACATGTGGATGTGGGAAATTACACTGACAGACAGAAAGAGGAGAGAGAGACGTTAATGTTCTACCTGCTAACCTCTCTTTAATCCACTCAGGCATCAAAGTTATTACACACACCCACACTCTTCTGCTGCCGGAGGCCTTCATTGACAAACGATCCTCTATCCCTGAAAATAACCAGCTTTACTTAAACCACACAGCCAGAAGTATTTGAAAAAAAGTGGACACTTGAACATGTGATTGCGGCACCATGTTCATTAATGTGCTGCTCTAACAGCCTCCACTCTTCTGGTTTCAGTCTTTCCTCCAGATGCTGAACCTGCTGCAGGGATCTACTCCCATTCAGACACGAGAGCATCAGTGAGGACTGATGCTGTGTCGGTGTTCCTGTTCATCCCAAAGGTGTTGGAGGGGGTTGAGGTCACACGTCTTTGTGCACGGGGACATTGTCGTGTGGAAACAGGAAAGGGACTTCCCCTGAATGTTGACACCAAGTTTACTACGTCAAAAAATTGTACTCCTTGTGGGAGTCAAAACTCAAATTGCTGCCATCGTGTGCTGAGGGTTTTAATCCCCTCCGTGAGCTGTGTGTCAAATCAGCAGCCAAACTACAATAACTGACTTGCTGTCGTTTTCTTTCCCATAAATGAAAAAATACAAGAAGCCCACGTTGACTGCCTTCCTCCTTTCCTCCCGTCAGACAGGAGTCAGAATTCTTCTAGAGGTCGTTTGTGAAACGACTGATGCTGCCTCGAAAAAACAGCCCCAGACCAAATGTACGCTAAAGGATGTGGACAGGGGTGTCCACACACATTCAACAAAATATTGTGCAGGTCTGAATACTAAAGTAACCGCACCCTTAATACCATTTTAACCCTGAGCCCCTGAACTAAACCCCAAACTATAAAAAATGCTTTGATCAAATTTTTTATTTAATCTAAACTGACGTCTTGTTTCTCGTGCACGAGGCAACATGTTCATCATTAATTCATGAACATAAATAAATATAGCACAGACTTCAAATCCAAAAAGTCAAGAAAGTAGAATGTGAATCAGCTGCTGTTGCACAGAAATCTGAAGGCAGAGAGATAGAGAGATAACTTATATAACATACATATCTTTATATCTTAGGAACAAATGTTCAGTGTATGATTTAGTTTCCAAGAACCAAGATGAGACATTAATATGTTGCTGCAGGGACGGTCCCTGGTCAGCAGCTTGGGTTCAGGACATGTGTGTTGGTTGTTTAACTCTTTTTTTTCAAAAACCAACTCAAGATCTTATTCCATGAATCGCTGCCCCGAGGGTTGTTTGCTGACCTTTGCTTCATCTGTACAGTATTGTCAAGTATGGGAGAATCACCACAGAGGTGGCTTGTATTTAAAGAAATGATCTTTTATGAAGAGAACTGCTTTTATTAGTTTTATCAAATCTTCTTTCTTTCGCACACTTTTAAGTCATCAGCAGCATTCAATGATTCTTTGTTTGGTTAACGTTTTAACTTTACGTCAGTAAATAAAACAAAGGAATAACTTGTTGGAAACTAAATCACTGTGCAAATAAACTGCTCGTATGAGACCTTCACAAACAAAGAACTGAGCTGAAACAACATTTAGAAAACAGGAAATCTGTGTGATTATTCACCCTTCAAATGTGTCTGCAGGATTTTAGATCTTAAGGGAAGCTCAGAGGGATACAGTACTGAATCATGAGCTTGTGCATGACTCTCTCACCGTCTTCCCTCAGAGCTCAAAGCTCAACCACAGTTTACATAAACAGACTTCGGGGTATTTCTCTCTCTGACTGCTCCTTTTGTTTATTAAAATCATTCTGTGTGTGCTGCTGCTGCTGCTGCCTGATAAAATCAACTCCAGGCTCTCAAACAGCCTTTTGAAGAAGTGAAAATGTCCCAAAATATCCTCACTTTACCAAACTGTCGTCACTATCAAGGTCCAAAACTCTGCAAGCACGCAAAAACCATCAAACGGCAGCAGTTATTGCTTGAGTTCATGTATTTCATCTTTTGTCTCATTCTGCTTCATCTATTTGTGGCTCGTTCTCTGCTTTACATGAATCTGCCTCACATCCTGCGTGTTACATGGACGAGAGTGACGCTGTGTTTGATGTGTTGAACGGACAGATTAGCTCATGTAACACACGTTCACCTCTGAAGTGCAGCAGCTGTCAGACAGAAGCATGAATCTGACAGAGGAAATCCATATCACACCGGGGGAGATGTGTGCGTGAGCGTTTTCTCGTGCTTCTATCTTTGTGAGGACCAGAATGAGTTTCGAACTGAAAGTGAAGTCTCCTGGAAATTCTGGTTATACACTAATTTATTAATTTAATTGCCAATTTATGTTTTTAAAGAAACAGAATTGGTGCCAGGATTATGTTCAGTGGTTTGTCCAGTGAAAAAAGTGCTCAGTTCTTGAACCACAAGCAAGTTGAAGGACGTGTTTCCAGCTGGTCCAGTTTGGGCTCTGATCTGTGGGGTTTATTGGGGTTTGGGTCTGCATTCTGTTCCCGTGTTAGTAAATCGCCCTATCTGGGGTTCTGTCATCATTGATGCAGTGTGTAATGGTGTTGTCTCTATTGAGCTCCTTACAGCTCAGCGCACAGCCAGTGATGTGTGTGAGGACTGATGGAGACACTATCTGCTGGATGCTGCTGCCGGTAATGAACACAGAACACAACAGTGGACAAAGACGCGCGTACTTACACGGTATACGTACGGAGCTTTGATACACAAGCAAATATATGAGCGGTATGAGGGTCACGTAGCCCCGAAGAAGACTGTGGTTGCTTTTTTTCCTTCCAATATCAGCTTGTATTTTTTGGAAAGATCATGATTTGATCAGACGGCTGACTGCAGTTGTAATTTCTGCCTTTCAGACTGTCAGTACAGTACAGTCTGACATGCTGCTCCGTCGTGATCTCTCCCACTGTGCCATTTTTCCACTTCAGTGTCAAACACTTTAGCTGTGTCCTATGTCAGCAGCCGCCTCTTTCAAAGTCCACACTTGCACACCGAATGTGTCATTATGAGTTGACAAGGCTGTGTAAATTTGAGCCTTTACTGTATATACTGAAAGAGGTAGCGCGTAACATGCGACAGAGCCTTCGGCTTCCTTGTCTCTTAACATTATCCAGGAGTCCTGCTCAGTCACAGTCAGGACTCAAGAACCTGATTTAGAGATACAGAAGATATGCATTTCACATCACTGTACGTTGAAGTCACTTTGTTCATTCCTACCCGAGTGGCAAATGGACAAGAAAAACATCACACACTGCTAAAATAAAAAGAAGCTGTGAAATCGACTGCAGCAAACAAATTCAGAAAGAAATCAGGAGGTTTCTGAAGAATGGTGAAGGCTAAAGAGAAGTGTGAATGCATCACAGCGATTCAGCGAGACACTTATACTGGATATGTGGTTGCCATTTTGGGTCACATAATGTATGTTACATTTTCAAGTAAAATAATACCTTTGATTCTTTTCGGGGGAAAGAGAAATTTCAGCGAGTGGCCAAAAACGACATGTGTACGTTCGAGATCTCTAGCAGCCGAAGGGATTATGACATTTCAGCAAGACGTGTCTGCGGGACTTTAGATCTTAAGGGAGTGATAGTACTGAATCATGAGCTTGTGCATGACTCTCTCACCCTCTTTCCTCAGAGCTCAAAGTTCAACCACAGTTTACATAAACACATCAGGGTATTTCTCTCTCTGACTGCTCCTTTTGTTTATTAAAATTTCTGCAAGTGGCCAAAAATGACACGTGTACGTTCGAGATCTGTAGTGGCCGTAGGGATCAAGCAAGTCATTATATGTTCTAAATATCAGTGGATCTGCTAGTTTCAGAGTTGGTTTGGCGCTCAGTGGTGATGAAGGGAGTTGTGCCAGTTCATACCTTCTATTTTAGCAAAATTATGTTTTACAACTAAATATCAAAAGCTCGGATTAAGCTGCACAAGTAGTTTGGGAAGTGACTCTGCAGTGTCTGACTCACTTTGTAGCAGTGTAAAACACCTGAAACTGCTCCAAACCGATCAAACTATAATATACCTCCATTTGTCCCATGAATGACTTTCTCCTTTAACACATCTATGAATGTATATGCAAGACAAACTGAAAATCTTTTATATTTCTTTCCTCAAGTTGATACAGAGTCATTTTGTTTAAAGAAACCGTTTCTTACAGTGGTTTCAGGGTTTCCTTCAGGCTCAGAGGCTCCTGATGTTTGACTTGTACAATCTGAAGCTTGTTCTCTCCGCCTCGCTCACTGGAACAGACTGCGGGTGAGAGTCGAGTCAGCTAAATGACAACATCTTCATGTTGGGAGCTGCTAAGTGTGTGAAATCACTCAGTGTGGATAGTGCTGCTGCAGCTCGCTGGCTGGGAAACATTACCGCTGATGCACCTTAACTTTGACTTTGAACGCTCTCCACCAAATCAATACTTTACTTCACTGCACCTGCAGGAGGTTTGAGAGGATCACCTCTCACACTGCCTCACACACGTATATAAACATCAATGCACCTGCTGATTCTCATTTGAGAGAAATGTCTTTCTTTGCAGCTGCATCTTCTACTTCTGTTTGTCACTTTATGCTTCTCAGCCATCTGGTCTGTTGGTCCACCACTTTAGTCCACACTGAAATACCTCAAAGACTATTGGATGGATTGCCATGAAATTCTGTACAGATGTTCTTTCCAGCAGGATGAATTGTAGTCACTTTAGTGATCCCTTAACTCTTCTAGTGCCATCATCAGGTCCAGATTTTAATTTAGCATTGTGAGCATTTATCTCAAAGCACCACAAACACATGGCTGTAGACTCTTCGTTTATTTTCTCCGATCAAATCTATAACGACGCCAAAAGAAAAACTAAATGGAATAAACATCTTTACCTCAGTCTCTGCTATGGCCACTTATGGTGACAGCATGACACGATCACATCGGGATTAAAGGCCATGCACATGTTCATCCATCAAATGTACTTTCTCTCCTTCACACTTGAACCACAACAGAATAATGCATCCACATGTACTCTCAGATAAAGTGTTAAAATATATTTATTCACATGACTTTAAAAGGTTAAATGTTATTTTCATTGTGTTTGGTTCTGGTCATTCCCTCAATGTCTCTTTCAAATAGTTATTTCCTTGAGTTACTTCACAGCCAAACCTAATTACATTAATGAGCTGATCTGTAAACTGTCGGTCTCAGTGTATGAATTCAGAAATGTCTTCTGTATTTTAGTAGTGCGCTGTCAATTTAGATTTTTAAGTTTTTAAATGGGTTAAAACTTTTTGCATTAATGCTCTAAAACTCTTATTTGGGCATTTTTTATTCTTTTTGTTCTTTTTTTGGTTTGTTTGTTCTGTTTGTTTCTCCTCCCGCTTCTTCTTCTCTTGATAACACGACGAGATGCTGTTATAAGCTTCTGCTGACGTGTTTGTCCTGCTTCACACTTTGTGTTTATTCTGTCATTATTTAAAAATATACTTTCTTTACAACGGATGTGCAGCTAAACTTGAATCCCTACAAGCCACTTCACATTCATTTCACCATTATTCTTCTTCTTTAAGCAACCGAAACAAACAGTGCTCAAGGTCCTTTTCCTGTTGCAGTGTGACGACTGAAATTATGTTTGAAGTGAGATATTTCTCTGCTTCACGTTGAGAACGTTTTAGCTTCCAGCACTTTATTCTTTAAAAACATCAGCTAAGAACACGCAGCTTCTCAACACTGTATTGTTTCCTTTGAATGCTACAAACACTGAATCTTTTTGGGATACAACTATCTCAAACAAAACAGGTTTCTGTGCTTATTTCCTGGCATTTCCTGCGAGTAAATATATGCTTCAAACATGTTTGCTCTTACTGTATTGTAATAAAATTGGATTGAAATCCACTGAGAAGAAGCAAACCCACAATTCTTATAAACTGGTTTACAGGACAGGAAGCACAGAGCCAAGAAACTAATCCCAAAATGAGTCTAAAAGCCTTTTGCAGAAATAAAATCACTGCCTGTTCTGCTGATGTTCAAAATAGAGGCTGTTTCTGTCGGAATCTGAGCCAAATTCAATCCAATTTCACTGAAAAGATAAAAGCAGCGTGTCAAATGTGTCCTCCCTCTCTCTATTTTACTTCACTACACCTGGTTTCTCTCTCTTCCTCCTCTTTTTTTCTTTTCATTCTCTCATTTAAACTCTTCCTCCTCTTCAACCCAACAAATGAGTTTCAGTCACTTCTTTCTCTGCAAATGGCTCCTTATCAGCAGTCAGACAACCTGCAAATTGTACCATTATGTGCAGGTGTGTGTGTGTGTGTGTGTGCTGCAGTCCTACTGAAGCGTTTGAAGGACAGTTTTCAGATGGATTTTCCAGCAGCAAAGTGCTGAGTGGGCCTATTAGCGGGACAATGTTCTCTTTTTTATTCCTCACTTGTCTTCCATCCCTCCTCCTCCTCCTCCAGCAGCACCAGACCTCCTTTAAACTCCTACCTGAGAGTGCAGAGATGCAGCAGTGCCCCTGGGCACGGCATTAACCCCCCACTGGCACAACAGAGATGCTGCAGGTTGAATTTTATGTAGAGAAAACCAGAAGCTGCCGCACTAACTCTGGGATTTCAGACAGGAGTTAAAGAGAATCGGTGGTGTACTCTATTGAATCACAAGATTAAATTTATTAATTAATACTACAACTTCTTAATGTACCTTCTGCTCCCTCTTTTCAAAGTTCAAAAAGTTAAGATGTGTCTCAAGTAAAAAGTGATGAAACTGATGTCTACGTTTTGGTTCACTTCATCCTTGACCTCGGAACGAGTGTTGACAGCTAGCAAAGTTCAAAAATACACCTACTAACAGCTCTAAAGCTCAGTGATTAACAGGTTGTATCTCATTTATTTAATCTGAACACAAACACAAATGTACAAACAAGTTGTGGTTTTAGAGTTTAGAGAAATATTTCTTGGCTGGATGACATCCTGGAGTCTCTGGTTGCCTGGCAACCTCTCTGTGACTTCTGGCAGCAGCTTCATGTTTAACAGACAGATACTGTAAGAGTAGTATCAATATTTTCATCTAACTCTGGGAAAGAGAGCGGATACGTGTATAAGTGTGAATGGAAATTTGAACATGTACGATTCAATGACAAATGGTCCATCTACTGATGAAGGTCATGTGAGACAATCAAAAGCTACAGAAGAACTACTAAATGGACCTTTGAAGATGTGTGCATCTGTGTTCAGTCTTGTATCGCCGCATTCACGTCAACTCAGATCTGAGTTGGACAAATCAAGTGGATATCTTCCAAAGTTGCAGCCTTTTTACCAACAAATTCAGTTTTTTTGTTTCTTTGCTGAGCTGCAGGAGAGAGAAAGTAAGAAAAAGAGGGAAGTTTGTACTAAAAAGACAGATATCCACTCGACCTGTCTTCTTCAGACTGCTGAAGCCTCACATCATCTTCAGATAAACATTTTACACAGAACGAGGACTGTGGGTCCCCCATCACTTACACTGGAAGGTTTTAGAAATGGAGATGAGCTAAAGGTTTGTGTAACATTAATGCAGTAATATTCCTCTTAGTCTTCTTCTTCTAGAGGAAGGTTTAGATGGCTGAGAGAAACATTAATCCTGCACTCATTCCCACTGACAGTCTATAAACATGGATGATAGCTGACTGAAAATAATGTTCACAATGTTACGTCTACTGCCCTTGATAACGTTACGTTAACGTCAGCCTACCTTGTTCTAAATGTCAGCGTGCTCCTGCCTGTTTTAGTAGTTCGTCAGCTGTTCGTTTCTGCTTCTGTCTAATTTTCTGTGGGACTGCAGTTAAATTAAGTCCACAGAATCTGTTACCGGTTAAATTAGCTAACATTAGTGGCAGAGACATGTTTTAGAGTGAAGGATAACCTGCAGTCTACTCTGGAAATAAATGCACAATGATGCAATCTCGTAATCTATATAAATGGTAATAAATTGTAATCGATGGTAATCAGTCTCTAGAAGAGTTTAAGACAGATTTCTAAGAATTGTGTAATCTTTGTTTTAAGCCGAGAAGAGGAGTCGTGTCTCAGAGCAAACAGTGTCTGCTGATTCAAACAAAGATCCTAGAAAACAAGACTAAAGAGTGTTTTTTTCCCCTGAGGATGATAACGATCTCTGCCACGATGATGAAACATTCAGCTGCAGAGAGCAAGAACACCTCGCCTACTTCACACACACACACACACACACACACACAACATCACCTAAGAACACACAAACATACGTGTACGTTCACACACGTGTGCTTATAGGTACACACATAATGACCCATATCATAAATATAATAATCTAATCATGTCCGCGTGCCTCCAGAGAGTCATGTCTGTATTTTGTGCAGTGAACCTCGTCCGTCACTGCTGTCTTCTGAAAGAAACACCATCATCGCCGTGGAAACGCCTCTGTAAACTGGGCTTCCCCCCCCCCACAAACAACACAACAATAAATATCCCACTGGAGAGATTTCTTTATAAAAAGAAAAGATTTTCAATTTACTTTGCATTGAACATGCAAATTGAAGAGCAGATGGTCCTTTCACTTCGCCAGACAGACCTTTTTTTTCTTCTCAGGAACAATACAGACTCAATAAACGTGCAAATAAGAAAAAAACAACATTGTACAAATAAAAACCAACCTGGGAATTATTGTATCTCAGCTTGTATTCCTCTGCAAATTTCTTAAAACACCGTGGGGAATAATTTAATACCCAGCATACGCTGCCTCTGTGTGTGTGTGTACATTTACTCTTGTACTCTATTTGTGAGGACCAATTTTTTGACCTTAAGAGTGAGGACATTTTGACAAAGTGAGGACGTTGTGAAAAAGTGAGGGCATTTTTTTCCAGTCCTCACTGCTTCAAAATGCTGTTTGAGGGTTAAGACCTCGCTGTAAAGTTAAGGTTAGAATCAGGTGAATGTTAGCGCAAGAACCAGCCTTTATTTAACTGGGAATCTGGAAGGAAACACATTTTTCCATTTGTTTAATTTTTGGTTCTTTTTTGAAAGTCTTCTGTCACTAGACCAAACTTCATGAATACTCTATTCATGAAGTTTAACTCTAAACACATTACAAGGCCGAATTGTTAGTGTTTACTTTTCACCATATTACTTTGGATGAAGTAACAAACTATTATTTTGACTTTACAGACATTAGAGTCCACTGCTGCTGCTTGGTTTTACTCTAGGTTAGGGTTAGCATAAGGATTGGGGTTTGGCATGAAGTTTTGACGGTTAAGGTGTGTCAGTGATGGTCCCCACAGGTACAGTACAGTTTGTGTGTGTGTGTGGGCCTCGTTAGCATGACCGCACACTGAACTGATCTCAATGACCTCTTCATGTCAATAACAAACTGCCAATATGACAGGAAACATTTAACCTTATACAAATGAGCACATTAGTATCCGGCAGGTTTCACTGTCGCTCCAAACAACAACCAAGAAGGTGTGAAGAGTGAAAATCTGGGACACCTAGAAGCCGCTCACAAAATACATTAGCTGGCTGTTGTGTCCGAGTCTGTTTGGGGGGTGAAACAAAACCTTGTCTCAACATATTCCACCATGTTGGAAAAGTGACAACTAAAATGAATACTGCAGTATTATTGCTTCTGTTCATGGTATTCTTCAAGAAAAAAGACAGACAAAAAAGTTTGCTAAAAACTGTCATCACTCAGAAATTAAGCCTTTTTTTCTACACTGCTGTGAAATGAGCATGTGCAGTAGATTCTGAGAATCATGTTCGTCCACACAGAAAGAAAAGATCACAGCTGCTAATTTTGTGAATCAAGTGTACAAAGAGAACGCACCTTTGATATATTTATGTTTTGTTTTAAGATTAGCTTTATTCTGGTGAACAAAAACATGAAAACGTCTTGTAGAAAGAGAGAAAATGTTTCCCCTCTTCTCTAACGACATCTGTTCATTTCACAGTTTCATGACACCAGGCCGTTTATTTACTCGTCACTCTTCCAACATGCTGCTGTGTCCGTCTTCAGAAGCCATAACTGCTTTCCAAAAAATGTCACTGCGTTCCTGACTAAAATGACTTGAAGTCTGTAAACAGTACATTCACTGGAGCTCTGATTATTTTTACACATAGAGAAACAAATGTGCAGACAGAAAACAGACAATAACACTGACAGAAAGACAAACAGACAGATGTACCAGCTGTTCTGCATTTTACTGCAATGAACTTCTTCTGCACACAATTTGCATTTTTGCAGGAAGGTTCCTGGAAAGACCCGTGTAACTCATCATTAATTATATGGAAATATGAGTTTCAAGTCCTTTTTAAATCCATTATTCGCTGATTATTAGAAACTTTATTCTACACATATGTTGAACTGTATGTTCGCCGTTAGACAAATTCTACATTCTGTGCATGTTCAGCTGACCTGCTTGCACTGATTAAAAGACTCAGAAAGAAAGAGGTTATGGCAGCAATTAACTGGAATTAATTAATTGGAAGTGTACCAACTGAATACTCCATTTTCTCCATTATCCCTATAATTGGTACCAAGTTACATGGTTCTTTCCAGGAAACATGGTATTATTAGTAAGTTGTGGAAATGTAAAGTAAAGCTAAATCCTAATTTTCTCTGTTTTAGGTATTGTTTTGGTAGATCGAACAAATGTCGTGGCCGATGTGACCTACACCAAACTAATGTGTCTCTAATGTACTCATATTATTCTGTCTACAATACGCAGCATGAATGCAGGACGATGCACCAAAGAAGGAACTTGAGTAAAGTGAAGAACGATTTCATGTCAGCTGCCTCATAAGAAACTTGGTCTGAATTTGTACCTGATTTAGTTTTTTGTCTCTTTCAGCTTGTGTCGACATCCAGGCTGTTTCAGCAGCTGATTCTCATCCTTTAGATTTGGATGTGAGAAGGAAAAAATAAACATTTCACATACATTCGTGCACTTTTGGCATCTTGAATCGAGAACCTCGACCATTACAGTGAAACGTTACACAGTTTATCGTGGTGGTGCCCACTGACTCATTATCACCCAACAACATACCCGACACACCAAACAAGTCACATCTCATGCTTTAACAACTATATTTTTCTTTTCAGTCAAACGTTAATCGTCAAAATAACATCGAAACCAGGCTGCTACAAGCAGCCCACACCCTGTTTGCTGCAGCTTGAGGGGACATCAGATCTTTTGCACCGTTAAATGAAGTTTGGGGACTGTGAGAAGAAAAATCAATATCAATCAATATCACTGATTGACGGCTTTTTCTCTCCACACAATTCAAGATGCCTGTAGCTTTTTCTTTGTGGAGAGAGACAATATTTGAAGGAGAGGAGATTAATGTTTCCAGTGTGGAGTTAAATACAGAAATCAAGAGGCTGAAGACACAGGATTCAGCTCAGATACTACGCGACTGGACATGATTGGTTACAACATTTACCAGCCAAACCACAGTAAGTGATCCTGACTGGATGTTGGAGGAAGGCAGACAATCAGGGCTCGTATCGAACCTTAATACTTCAAATACAGTCCGAATTGTGTCTATCAAACAGGGGTATTTTATCAAAAAACTAACCTAAGAATGCTTGCAGAGTTTCCTTTGATTTCCTGATTTTAAGTCATATTAAAGAACCTTCTTTAACTCCTTTTGTGACTGATTGTTGCAGCCTGAAGAGCAACACTCACCAGCGAGATATGACGTGCGTGAAAACACCCACACCGGCGAGGTCTTGACATAAACTATTGTCCCATTTCCAGACGTTAACCCGTATCAACTCTGTAGAAAAGCAGCAATTTTATCAAATCCTCTTCCTGACACATCCAGGCCACTGTACCCTGACTACTTCTTCTGTCTGTGTGACGCAATCAGTCGGTGTGTTTTTGTTAAATGCCTGGCGAAGGTCTAGAACTGAGATGCTTCTTTACTAAGTTTTGTATCAGTAGTCTCAGTTTCAACTCACCCGTCTCGAAGGTTTGCATTCGATTATAAACAGATTGAAACTATTGTCACCTGGGACATGATCTTTTCTGTCCTGCTGCAGGAAAGCTGAAATCTTCAAAATTTTCAATCAAATTTGTTGGAAACTTCAGGCATTTTTGATGAGGATCAAGGAACTTTTTAAAGAATTTGACAGTTCTTAACATTTTCGGTATTATTTCATGAACTACTGAACTTCATTTTCTATTTCTATATGTATTTTTGATGCAGATCCAGATTCAGATCCAAGAGGTCAAACACTGATGTATCTCGTTTAGAGCTGCAACGATTAGAAGATTAATCGACAGGAAAAAATCTGTGACTTTTTCGATTAATCGCTTGAAAAATTTTTCAAGCAAAAATGCCAAATATTCTCTTTTACATATGTGATGGAAAACTGAATATCTACAGACATTTGTCATACAAAACATAACATTTGAAGACATCACGTTAGGCTTAAGGAAACTGTGATGGACCCTTTTTTCTGAAATTTTATAGTCCAAACGATGAACTGATTAATCAGGAACATAATCAGAAGATTAATTGGAAATGAAAATAATTGTTAGTTGCAGCCCTAATCTTGGTTTTTATACTAAAAAGAGATGTAAAAACAAGAAGTTTAGGTTTTTTGGGTAGTTACGTGCTAGAAATATTCCTTGGCAACTGTGATGACAAGCTTTCAGGAAGTCACTGTGCCCGGCCGCTGTCTGCCAAGAAATGGTTAGCCAGTAACGGCCTCTAAAACCTCAAACATACAACGTGTTAATGAGCTTTAGCTGAGATCGTAGGTGTGTTTTTTAACTTTAATTGGACAGAGCCAGGCTAGCTGTTTCCCCTTACTTCCAGTCTTTATGCTAAGCTAGGCTAACTACATCCTGACTCAAGCTCTGTACAGTCATGAGTGAGGTATCCATTTGAGCATCTCAATCTCACCAAGAAAGCAAATACATGTACTTATTTCTCACAATTTCAAACTCCTTTAAGAGATGCCACATTACTGACCCTTCTATCAAACAACTTCTCTCTTTAACCGGTATCTCATTGGTTAACAGTACAATGATGCTTCACTTATGCCGTTTGTCTTTCATCACCTTCAGATTAACAGGAATTAATTGACCGATAATGCCTTTTGAAAGATTTATCTGTCACAAATTGCTGATTCCACCTTTAAAGTCAGAGCCGATCACACACAATTCTTTCCAGCATTAACATTTTTTGGGGACAGAGCTCAGACCTTTTCTCAAGCTGTCTGTAATGACTAGGAGAGGGATGAGAAAGGGATAATCCACAACAAGGTCTGCATTAAAGGGTTTAAGTGCACAACAAGGAGCAACCACTCTCTGCTTTGTGTTGGATGCCTCCACACAGCCCTCACTGTTGGCAGGAATTATTGGCAACTATTTTTGTACTGGAGGTAAAAAAAATAGTTCACAGTCACATCTGTGGAGTATTCAGAGTAACCAAGACACTGTTTCTGGGTCATCTTTTGGAAAGTACTTTTTTGTGTTGGGGTGGCAGCAGAAGTTTGAACTGTAGATATCGCATACTGATAAAAACTGAAACTACAGCATTCACCTTCGAGTCGATCATCCCACTTGTACCGTGGTCAGCAAGAGAACTGACTGATTTTGATGAATATGTTAGACATAAATAAAAGGTTATGGAGCAAACGTTAATAGGTTTGCTTCTGTATAAGCACGCTTCCTGGTGACATGGACCACTTTCACACTTTCTGTACCCGGGAGTGGTACGCCAACAAATTAGATAATAAGAATGCTTTTTCCAAACACGTAGTGTGGAGTTCACCTAAATGAGGTGGTCTGAGATTGTTGGATGACCACCTCAAACTGGGGTATGGTCCAGCTGGAATGCAATTTGCATTCAATTCGCAAAACATTTGCGGCAAAATCAATTTATTTAAATGGAATCGTAGTTATTAGTGGAATTGCTCGCAGAAGCGAATTAAATGTGCACAAATCTTTTGCGTTGTGTTGACTTGAACTTTGACACGTGAATTTACGCTGTTGACCAACAGCAAACCATCTTGACAGTGAGAGCAAGAGAACAGAGTGCCCAAAACAGGGGGAGCTATTGTAGGTCCTTAGCTGTGTTAACACCATCCATTTTTATTTAAACTTGGAGTATAAACTGCTCCTCAAAAGAGACATGGCTTGCAGATGGTTTGCCACTGTGTGCAGTGTTAGGAAGGAAAAGAAAGACCTCACTGATGTATGAGCCGAAAGTTGAGGCCCAACATGGCGCCACATTATTTTTTTCACTCCATTTCCCCTTCATACGTCAAAACAGGCGCTGACAAAGTTTTGTGTCTTTGATGCTGAGAAGACACATAAATGGGAAACCAAACATAAACAAGTGTGAAAGTGGACCTGCAGGGTTAGAGGGAGACTCTCTTTCAGACTCAAACAAACAAACCCAGTGTGAACACAGCGATTAGTTAGCATTTTGTGGCCAGCACATGCTTTTACAAGTGAATAAACTCAATCTGA
Source organism: Oplegnathus fasciatus (assembly GCA_003416845.1). NCBI lineage: Eukaryota > Metazoa > Chordata > Actinopteri > Centrarchiformes > Oplegnathidae > Oplegnathus > Oplegnathus fasciatus. Next base: position 1,091,314 of record NTHP01000104.1, read on the forward strand.
TCACAAGTGCATTCAAAGTTTTAATTCACACCCTCCAGCCAATCAGAAACAAGAATTCACCCAGGTTTTCAAAGAGCGAAACAGAAACAAAACTTTCAGTCGTCTGCTGTTTGCTGTTCCCTGATTGGATGTGGTATTTGAGTTTGCACAAGATGCACGCTTTTTCTACAAGACCTGCGTTTGTTTGGCTATCTGGCTAATCGGTGGGGACGCAAAGCAAACCAAATCATGCTAGCCTGGTCCCCGCCGGACGCCACTGAGCTGAAGGAGACAAGAGGCAGAATTTATCACTGACAGGCAGCTTCTCCCAAAACTCTTCATCCACTTCTCTCCACCAGGAACCTCTTTTTAATCTCATCATAAACAAACAAAATGACTTTCTGTTTCCTGCTTTTAACAAAACTGAGAGCCTGCTCTTTGCGCTCAAAGCCTTGTGTGATGAAACTGAACTTTTAGCACAGAAGTGTGGGCTTTCATCGAGGTATCACAGCAACAGCAGCAAACATGACCAGTGTTTCCAACAAGCATTTGTTCAGCACTGCTAATGCTAATAAAAGAGGTTCCCGGTGGACTTAGAGCTTTAGTCTGTCATTGTTTTTATTCTGCACGTCTCCTTTTCTTTCCTCTAGTTTCTGCAGCACGTTCAAGACTTTTTTTTATCCTCAAATTCATTACCAATTTTCTTTTCTAGAGTCTGTCCAGGTACAGTATCTGTCCTGTCTTTATGGACTCTGCTGCTCCATGTTATCAATCAAAGGGTCTTTCTTCATAAACTGCAGATGTCTGATGGACCTCCACACCCCAGCATAGCTGTCACTAGCCGACTGACCCGAGATGGTGTTCTCCTTTTGGAGGTGCTCCCGCTGCATCTCCAGCACCTCCTTTTCCGTCATGACGCGGGAATTCACGCCTGCTTCTCCGTCTGCTTGTCCACCATCTCCTGTCCACACCTCTCCGTTAGCCAAGCCAGCCGGCGCTGCCTCCTCTTTCCCATCACTGCTCAGCACTCCTTCTAGCTCCGGATTTCCTGGGTCAGATCCGGTGCCGGCAGCAGGCCCGTCACCATTCAGCGGTGGTTTCTCTTGGTAAGGCTCGCCAGGTAGTGCACCATCCTTCCCAGCCTCCTCCAGGTCCTCGTACGAGCTCTTCTTCTTCGTCTCAAAGTATTTGACCACACAATAGGTGATGGAGCCGACGGTGTTGACCACCACGCCGCCGATGAACAGCCCAGTCGGCGCAACATCATTGAACGCCAGCATGCCGACGGTGATGGTGGCGATGCTCTTGACGACGCCAACGAAGCTGGTGGTGACGGCAGAGTTGATGTAGGTGCAGTGCAGCGTGGTGAAGTTCATGGCGCAGCCGATGAAGATGCAGAAGACGAAGATGACCGTGACGTGGGGGTCCTTCCAGCCTTCGTACGACCACATGTTGATGGTATCCAAGGAGATGAAGGAGCACACCAGAAGCACCTGAGAGAGCAGCAAAGAAACAAACAGTGGAGAGAGGAAAAGGAAACAAAACACAGAAACAAAGATGAGCAAAAGGAAAAAGGAAAAATCATAGAAGTAAAACTTTATTACACCTTCTCAGTGGGAATCAAACCTTTGCAGTGTTAATGCCTTGTTCGACAGTCCTTACCGGTGAGGCCATGACGGCGATGGCGTACTGCGCTGTGAGCGGTCCATACTCGCTGTCCAGACTGGTTTTCTGGATCAGGACCAGGTAGGAGGCGTGGATGATGACCGCCAACACGCCGGTGACATAACCGAAGGGATCACCGGTGAGATCACCAGCACCTGGAGAGAAAATCAAGTGAAGATTAAAATCATGAGGATGCGAAAAACAGAAGGTCATATATATATATATAAAGATATATAAACACAGTTGTTTGTGAATATGTGTGCTTCCACTGTCACAACCCGGCTCACGGCTGGACAAAGGAGGGGAAATCACATATGAGTTGTAAATAAAAATAAGTTTATTTTACATAACTAAAAGGGAAATTAATGTAATAATTAATGGAATATGGTGGAAGAGAAAGACTGGCTGACTGCCACCAGCTTATAGTCTTGCAGCCAAACCAGAGGCCTCGTTTATAAATGTTGCACACGCACAAAAGAAGGCGTACGCCACTTTCTAAGCAAACTTTGGGATTTATAAAGAAACAAACTTGATGGGAGAATGTGCGGCCCTCCACGGAAACTCTGACCCACGCGTACGCACATAAGCTGGAGAAACAAGAAACCGCGACTCCAATGGCAGAATGATGAAAGGCGAGAAACGGTGTGAAACTGATACGATTGTGTAGAATAAATCGAAATATTACCTCTCACGTATCATATATGAAGAGTTCATTTGCAAAAACGGATAAAAGCCATTGTTGCAATGAATAAACCAACACCCGTTTGATTGATACTTCCTGGAGTGCACACACAAAAAACATGATTTAGGATAATAAATACAAACAGAGATATCTGTTATTGCAAAAGATCCCCTCAAATATGTTCTGTAATTATTAAAACAATACTTGCATGTTATGAAACGTATTCTCATAAATAAGAAGGTGAACAGTCGGACGTTAAATTACGTTTACCCTGATGCTGTTTTTGATGCCTCAGTTTGGGTAGATACGAGTGCATAGTTTCATATATTGTTATCATATATCATATGTTATATTTTATAATGTGTTTCCTTTTTATGGCTTTTAGTTCATTTTATCTCTGTGTTCTAAATGTGTTTTGTTTTTATTGTAAAGCACTTTGTTACTGTGTTTTGAAAGGTTTAAGGTTTAACTGTGTCCCCCTCCACCTTACTACTCCACTCAGGAGGCATTCCCTGATAATTCCTGCCAGTTTCTCATGAGCTCCACTTTTTCTTGTCTCAACCTCCCCAACAAGAATTTCGATTTCACGCTGTGTGAAATTTATTTTTTTAGCCTTTATGTTTGCGTTTGCCATGAGCGTCTTCATGCAGTCAGTATGAATGAATATTAATGAGGGGCGTTTCACTGACTATTTATAGGCAACTATGGGCGTTACATGAAGCTCGCAAAGGTGCGCCACATTTTGAGTTGATTGTGATTTATAAAGGGAAACCGGTGTAGGACGTGTGTGCGTATTGCGTTGAAAATCAGAATATTTTAGTGCGTAAGCACTTTTTGTGTTTCGTCTGTACGCAATCTTTTGACGTGAATCCTGCGCACAGTTTTATAAATGAGGCCCCAGGTGAGCTTGAACTCCCCGACAACCCGACTCCGCCCACGGACGGAGGGGCCGGCTCAGAGGGTCGTCACACCATGAAAAAGCACTGGTGTGCCCTATTTGATTTCATCAAACACTCTAATAATCCCTTTGTCAAACATTTGCCCTGATGAAGGTCGAGTGACCAACACTTTAATACATGCATTGGACCTGAGTTCCTTTTTCTACATTTGGTTTATTCTCTTGCTCCTTGACAACGTATCAGTCTTCTAAAAAGAGGGACTGATAGAAACAGAGGAGAAAATAAGAGGAAAGAGAGAAAGGAGGAGTGTGGGAGTTTTAAGGTGGGGAAGACGAGGAATCAGGAGAGGTGATGAATGAAGTCAGAAAACAGAGCAGGAGGAGGACGAGAGAGAAAGATGGAGAATTAATCCTGTGCCGAGTCTGTCTGTAGGCTGGAAACTTGCATTCAAACTGAGAGAGTGCCAAAAAGCAGCTGCTCACACACAACAGAACAACACACACATCTACTCACACCAAAAATACACACAAGACCAAATCTGTCTCCGAGTTATAAATTTAACCTAATTTTGGATCACATCTGTGCTCATATTTGGATCAAAACTGTCATTTGAAAACATTCTGAAAGTATCTTAGAATGTGTTAATGTTCATAAAATAAAAATTATGTCATCTTCTGGGTAGAAATGCCTCTGAATCTACATTTTGATTTTAGAGGCACAACCCTCCACTGAAATCAAAGACAAAAAAATAAAAATAAAGCATGTTCAGTCATGTTTTATGTGGAATCAGATAAAAATGCTGCATAGAATCAATAAAAATCAATACTTTTAATGACTTTCCACCTGTGAGCATATATCAGGTCAGGCATATAATGAATGTCATCAAATGAGGACAAAGACACCGTGACTGGCTTGTGTTTTCAATAAAAGACGAGTGTATGTCAGTATTTACAACCGTGATAATTCCCATCAAGATATGACATCATTTATATGCAGCAAATACTCCCTAGAGCACCAAATGTGGATTAATCCACCGCTGAAAGTAGTCCCCAGCAAATGCACTATTTCCTCCTGTTTGAGTAACGTCTGCTAAAAACTACAGTGACCAGCTGTTTTAGAAAATTGTTTAGCTTACATAAGTTATAGCCATTTAGCTTAACATAAAACTTTTATGACCTGTTTTTAAAGACTTACGTCTTCAGAATGAACCAATGGGCTTGGAGCTGAGAGCCACAGACAGGGTAGGGACGTCAGAAAGTCTTGAGAGACGGACTAACGCGTTGTGGTTTGGCTCTGCACTGGGAATTTGTTGACAATAAAGGTTTGGTTGGGTTTCCACACAAAAACTGCACCACCTACAGTATTACATGCCTGTCCATACCTGAACTTGCTTTTCCTTACTGAATTAAGGGTCTAAGGATAGAGGGTGTCAAATGTTGACTGACCGTAAAGCCCCCTGAGACAAATTTATCATTTGTGAGTTTGAGTTTTAAAAAAAATACTTACAGGTTAGGGACCGATTACAGTCATACTGTAGTAACAAGAAACAAAGGAAGGAAGGAATGGAAGGAAACCGAAGACAAACTCTCCAATGTCCAAGCCACACACTTTGTTGACCCACCATCCACCCCGAACTCCTCCCTACCAAGTTTACGAGCTTTCATCATCACATGAAAACACGAGAACATCATCTGAGGTGTTAATGATGCAGAGAGGCAATTTAAAGCCACTGTTGGATCTGAATCTACAAGAAATATTTTATTTCCAGTGCCTAAAAACAATATTTACTTATGATCCACTTTTTAAGCGACATACATACAAAATGACCTTATTACACTTTATTAATTCATGAAAGACGTCTGGAAGATGCAAATATTAAATTTTTCACAGGCAAAAAGGCGATTATCACGATTAAACCCAGAATGATCAATCTGTCCATTAGATTCATATTCTGCACATTTCACACTTCATGTTTCGACCCCCCTCCTGCCTGAGAAACACTGAGAGCAGCAGCAGTGGAGATTGATTCAGGAAATGAATTATCTGAAGGTTTTTTGTTTATGACTTCAGGATCATTAACAGTAATGGAAGAGGAGAATTTACTGCTGGGGAAGATGATTAAAGGATCTCCACAGGACCAGAAATTAATGTTATTAACGGTTAAACAGATTCACATGTGAGGAAAAGCTGTTAAGGGTCCGATTCTGTTTTTTTAACTGTGAAAGTTAAAGAGAAAAAGAGATAATGACATTAAAGGGGAGGGAGGGATGGAGAAAGTACAGGAGTTATCAGAGGGAGAGGAGGAGTGGGAGAAGGAGTACCAACAGAGAAGAAGAGGAAGAAGAGTTCAGCCTCCTGATGAAGACCGAGAGATGTAAGTGAAAGCTCCGAAAACTATAGTGGACCTTTGAGCTTATATCATAGATATATCATAAAACGCTCATGGACTCTTGCCAATCTTGTTTGAGTGAGAGAAGAAGGGAAGTAGAATAAATTTAAATTAAGAAAGTGAACGGGGATATGAAAAGGAGGTAAAACAAGAGGGGAAGGACAAGAGAGGAGAAAGATATCACCAATCACCACAAGAATAAATCTGTAATATTTGAGAGGTCTTGTAAGATCAAACTCTCAAATTCTACAATTTCTACAAATTGGAAAAATGCCTTGACCAGCATCAGTTCTCCACATTAAAACAATCCAGTATCCACTTTAGCCAGCAAAGCTCAAATGAAAACACATCCCCAATCTTGTCGAACACACCTCCTTGTAACTACACAATCAAGGACTTTCTTTCTTGTTTTTTCTTGTCCTCTCAGGCAGCGCTTGTATCTCGGTATCACTCTCAACAAGCTCTTCTTATTGATCATAATTAAAGTTACCAAAACTGAGCTATTTTAAATCGAAGCTCTCATTGCGTCGCAGTTGGAGACCAAACCAGAGCTAAAAGGAGAGTGTTGAATATTAGACATTCATCAGGTGGACACAAACATGGCTCCAAATCAATCCTAAGGTGCTCTGTGTTTGCTGCGTGTGTAAATAGGCAACAGTTTGCTAACAAGTTCGCCATATTAATTTAAAAGGTGATAATATGTCAGTGTCGTGTTCACAGCTTGTTTCTGCTGCCCCCAAGTGGCCAAAAAAACCAGTTATTGCTGGTACAACTTCCTGGCTGGGTAACTTCGCAGAGAGCGGCTGCCAACAGGAATGCTCACTCGTTCCTGAAATCTTAATAGATTCTTAAACTCATTTTATTCTCCATGGAAACTCATTATATATTATGAACATTCTTTAAACAACATTTTTTGACGGCTTTACACATCAAAGTCTGTTTCCAGGTGTTGCGGCGAACCACTAATGTGAAAAAAAGTAGTATAAAGCCTTTAGTGTCTCCAGAGGGAGCTGTGTGAAGTCTGATAAATGTCCTCAAGTGATGTCACTTGAGTCAGCATCGGTTGAAGACTACAAGTTTGAAAATGAAAGAAATCTGGAGGAGTGGAGTTAGAAAGAAGTGAGCTTACCAGACCTCTGCAGTTCGCTCCTCATGTCTGCTCGAGAGCCTCAGGCAGGCTACATTAGCCACTGCTAGCATAACACTCTGACCCACCTGTCTACGGTCGTGTTGCATTGTGGGTAATGTAGGCGCCATGTTTTGACAAGGAAAAAGAATGTGATGAATCTCTGGTTTTGATCCTTTTTTTAAAAACTGTCCACCATGAGTCTGACAGTGCACTGCTGCTAAACGGTGTCATTTCATGCTGCAGAATAATCACAGAAAAACAAAAAAAGACAGTGATACGTGTGTGTGTGTGTGTGTGCTATATTATGGATGATGTGTGTTTACCAGCCAGTGCAGCTCCACCGGTGGTGATGATCACGGCGGTCACCACGCCGATGGACGGCACGCCGTTCCTCAGCACACACACGCCGATGCTGAGCGTGAAGAGCGGCAGGCAGCGTTTGAACACGACGTACATGGGCAGGCTGAGGCCGCGCAGAGACCACAGAGTGAGAGTGGACTGCAGCGTGGAGAGGATACACACCGGGCCAAACTCCTGCACAGAGAGAGGGACACACATAAGTTTCTGTCACGCAGGAGGACATTGTATTGGCTTACCTTCACTCCCTGGAGGCTGACCTTAATGACTACATGCCAGCCAACGCAGGTGTAATGATTCACCTTGTGGGGACCAGCTTTTTGTCCCCAAATGGGAGAGAAGTCCCCAGTGTGTGACTGTGTGAACAAATTTAAGTCCCCACAGTGCACATAACACACACACACATATATATACATACATTTGTGGCTCTGTGAGGCTGTAACGCTCATTGTAAATAAGACCAAATTGAATGTAAATGTAAAACTGTGCGAGCATGCTAACACTTTCTGACACGCAAATTAGCACCAAGGACAAAGTACAGCTGAGGCTCATCAGGTTTGCAGGTGTTTGGTCATAAACCAAAGTACTGGACAAAAATTACAGGTTTGACCTGATCGTGAGGCTAGATTTAAAAGTCAGGTGATCACCAAAGTTATTACAACTCATCCTGAGAGGGAACATGAGTGTCCAACCCAACTGACATAACAAACCATAAAGTCACACAGCTACTGCGGCAAAAATTCTGATTTTAATATATTATTATTGTTATTATTATTATTATTATTATTATTATTATTATATGTACATTGTGGCGTCAGCGTGCACGATACAAACAAAACGGGGATCCACTCATGAAAACATTGCTCTATAGTGCTCCTAGTGGTCAGAAACTCGACAGGGTAACTTTAACTGACCACTGAGAGTCGGCGTTGCTATAGAGACGCACTGAATGTGGCACCGTATAACCCACGGACATGATACAAGACTTTTTTTTTTCTTTTTTTAACTCGTCCAAATAGCATTGGCTATCAAACGCTAGCGACTTCAGCCTGTAAGTCTGCTTCTCTACAACATTCGACATTTAGGAGAACCCGTCTGTTTGTATTCCACTCAGAAACTGGAGGCTAACTAGCCTAGCTTGCTAACGTTAGCACCGATTCCCACTAGATTTTACTTCTCGTCATTTCAACGCCTGCAGAGTCGACAGCTAACAACGTCGCTCCCCCAGTTGGTTAACTACCTGTGTGGCTGTTGGAACTGAAGTGAAATAACTAGTTATTTTTAGTGCCTGCCCACACAGATGTTGCACCAATGGAATGAGCAGTATTGACAGGGTCAGTCGATACCAAACACGACTGTAGGGGGCGCTGTCACTGCAGAAATATAAATACAAATTCAGTTTCTTCTTTTATAATTTTGACCATATTGTAACTACCAGAGAAAGAACAAACACCAGGGATATCTTTACTGATTTCTTAAATGAATTAAAATTTCTGTTCACCCTAAAAAACACGACAGAACTTCCTTTTCCACCATTTTGTTCTTCATACACATGGTGGTCCTGTGCAGCTTCTAACGTGCATTTTGGCTGTATTGATTTTGATAAACAGTCCTGCCAATAAAGTTAATGAATCGTATCAGTCAATCAGCTACTCAACCAATCTGTCACTCGGTCAATTACCCAGTCAGTCAATCACTCAGTCAATCGATCAATCATCAACTGGAAAATACCAACTGGGAGTTTTACCAGTATCGGGAGGGGAGGGGGCGTCTACAGCTGTTCTCAGCCTTGATGTTAAAACCTTCGTGCAGATTTCCTCTTAATGATGCCAGCTACTTCAGGGCATTCATATTTTGCAGGCTAAATGTACGCAAATGAGGCAACCTTTTTACCTCTGGCACACGTTGGTGATGCAGAATAAAAATGAAGGTTGTGCTTTAGTTTGTGAATCATTGAAATAAGTCTCCCAAACCACAGTACTCACTTGTTTTGTAGCCTAATTTTACAGCTGCCTGTTAAAGGCAGGAATAAGGGGATTGTGAAGAAAGAAGGTAACTGTAATCCACCAGGCTTAAACTATTATAACTATCATCACAGCTGGGAATTTTATTAGCCTACTGTAGCTTGTTTAGTCATTTTAATCAAATTTAAGTGTATTAAATATACATTTTAAGCATATTATTTTTATTTTGTTAGAGTATAATTAAATGTACTAATTGTATCATTTTAATGAAGGTATACCTGGTACACTTTTCCTGGAGGCCAGATCAGAGTAGTTTCAATATTTTGTTATAATTTCAGCCTTGTTAAGTTGCAGAGATAAAGCCAGCCTGGTAAACTGAAGATTAAACAGGCTACACCGCAACTCCAAGCTCCCCCTGGAAGTCTCAGGATCCCAGTTTGGGAATCACCAAGTTCAAATTTCACTGTCAGACTATTTGGGTCAGTTTTTACCTTGGATAGCTGCATGCTGAACGGGGGGACCTTGATCATCCCCAGCCGCCTGAGGGTCTCCAGAGTGAGCGCCGCGGTGCTGCTGGTCAGCAGCTGGATGAGCGTCAGGAAGTTGAAGTGATAATTACTGATGAGGAACTTCAGCAAGATGTTCAGAGAGCCGGAGAAAAAGCCGTGCGCAACGGCCACGGAAATCCCCAACAACCGGCTCTTAAACACATCCATGGTGGCTCGCTGGTCGCTTTAAAGAAAGTCAAACGGCAGATAGAAACTGTTGGTGCCGATGGTCCCTTCACAGCCCGGTTTGGAGAGGTTTAGTCTCTGAGATGAGGGGGAGGGTTTGGCTTTTACGCACAGCCGCGACGCACTGCTGCTGGACGGAGACACGGGAGGAAAGGAAGGACGTGAGGCTGTAAAATGTCCACGTTTGTAGCGTCTGTGAAGGGAAATGAATCTGCATTCAGTAGCTTTAGTGACAAAAATAAAAGTGAGACCTGAAGGTGTAAAGAGCAAAGAGGGATGGGGAGCGGGAGGAGATCCTCTGTTCGTCTCTTCGGTCTTCGTCTTTTCTCCTCAGTTGAAATATAATAGTTACACTATGCTACAGCTTATAGTACAAATATTGAAAAACTCAGTCATTTTTGTATCAGTTTCCACTCACTCATTATCACCAGCAGAAGACTTCATCAGCGACTTTTTCTTTGCGCTTCTGTTCCAAAAAGAGAACCTGCGGTGACTCAAGATTCAAAGGAAGAGAAAAAAAGAAGAGAAGAAGTGATTCCCCGGGAACAGGAGCTGCAGTAGAGTACAGTAGAAGCGCAGCAGATGTACAGGAGGTGTACAGTAGAGGGGAGGTCGTCCTCTGAGAGCGCTGCCAGTGAAATATGACATTTTGCCGCAGAGCCTCTTGGCTGTGTACCCGAGAGAGAGAGAGAGAGAGAGAGAGAGAGAGAGAGAGAGAGAG
>NTHP01000104.1:1107345-1120886 GCA_003416845.1 Oplegnathus fasciatus
TTGTTGCGAGTGGCTTTCTGTTAACGAAGCGTTCGCTTGCTGATGTTCAGGAAAACAAGCCTGATCAAAGTGAACTACAGTGTGTGTGTTCATGGTAATGAAGGAACATGTTTCATGTTTTAAAAAAAGGTTCAGTAATTTCCTAAAACAGCTGCTCGCTGTAGTTTTTTATCAAACAAACAGGAGGAAATAGTGCATTTGTTGGGGACTATTTTCAGCNNTGTGGGGCTGAGTCAAAATAAACTACAGTGTGTGTGTTCATGGTGATGAAGGAACATGTCACCCAGGGCAACAGTGTGGCTCAGTGATGAGTTTTAATAGTTTTATGGCTCAGAGGAAGACGAGATATCAGGCTGTGATACAAACAATACTTGTTAGGAGATGTTAGAATGCCACCACTCATGCTTTAATGATGTCACTCTGCTATTTTGATTTATTACATCCAATTTGGAGATTTTCTGTCAGTGAAACCTGCTGACAACTTAATTCATGTTGGGTTGCTGTCGACTTTGCTGCACCTTTACTGAGGTTAGTCATTTTGGTACCAACAGGAGTGATACAAAAAATGACCTGTTTCATTTTAGATGACATTCTGGGCGAGTCAACACACCTCTTAGTGCTGCTGTTGTGTGCACGCATGCAGCGATCTTCTCATTAGTTCGGAGAAGACACTCAATAAAGATTTTAATTACCGTTAAAAACTGTCTTGTGTTTTAATATGCATGTGATTAAGTAATTAACAGAGAAAAGTAAAACAGTGCTTAGTGTTTGGCCAGTCATTTGGTGGGAATGTATTCAGAAATTAATGCATTCACCCAGTGACACGTGGCTCTCCACTGCATGATGGTTAAAGTATCAACATCAGTACAGTCCGCCCCAATTTCTGCCAAAAACGCTTTTCCAAAGTGAGTTTTTCACATGTAATGTTGCAGCAGCAGACAGTTTCTTTATTTTATATATTTATTATTATTATGAAAGTATCTGACTAAACGCCGCGTACTGAAATCAGAAATGAAACAATTTAATTTGTCTTTGACGTGGCTCACACACAATGATGATGGAAAACTATCTCACAGTTAAATCTTCGGTGTGACAACAAAATGACTAAATGATTAGAAGGTTTCAAGAAACAGATTTCGTAATGATGACGTACTTTTTTACTTAAAGACAAGATGCTAAGTCATAATTAAGCAATACAGAAGGCATAATTACAAGAAACCAATGCACTCCCATAGCTTGAAATAAATGTAAATTACATGCTTCTTGCGTACTAAAACAGGGCAACGTGTTGGTGGATGAGACTAGAAAGGGGGGGGGGTCATTTTCAGCCTTTGCAGTTGTTTATCATCCACAATTATTAACCCCAGACATTTCCATGCTGTTTGTCACATAATCCTTCCGTGGTACAGAAATCTAATCTGCACAAAACATCATAACGTACAACATTTCAAAGCATGAATTCATTTGTTAAATTTCTGCAGCAGACTAAATGGAAATCCTTTTAATTCCATCAATCCCCCAAAGAGAAAATCATGACTTGGCCCCCTGGTTGGGACACCGAGTCAGACTGAAGGGTGCATCATCTCATTTAAGGATCTTTGACAGACTGCAGCAGTGAACACAGGTCGCCTGTGAGGTTTCCAACAGTCTAATTATATTAAAAATGAAACTACTGAGCGTTTTGCAGCGCAGCCTGTTTGTTTGGTGCAGAGTCATTTAAAGTGTGTGTGAGAGTGAAGGAGGAGGAGGAGGAGGAGGAGAAAGAAGAAGAGAGGAGCAATGAGAATTAATGGGAAGAGAATAAGTAGGAGAGGAGACAGAGGGGGAGGAAAAAAGGGGGTGGGGCAAATATAAAGAGTAAAAGAGGATGGGAGAAAAGGAAAAAAAGGGGAGGGAAGGAAGAGGAACAGGAAAGGAAAAGGATGGGACAGGAAAAGAAAGGACAGGAAGGAAAGGGAAGGAAGAGGGGGAAGGGAAAAGAAAGAGAAAGAAGGTAAAGTGAAGGAAAGGAAAGGAAAAAAGGGGAAGGAAAGGAACAGAAAGACAGGAAGAGGACTGAAGGAATAGAGGAGATGAGGAGAGAGAAAGAAAAAAATAAAAGTTGAAGAGGAGAGAACAAGGAAAGAAAGGGAAAAGAGGGGAAAACAAGGCAATAGAAAAAGGAGGATAAAAGAAAGAAAAGGAGAGGAAATTAAAGAGAGGAAAGGAAAGGGTAAAAGAGAAGAGTGGAGAAAAGAAGTAAAAGCTAAGACAGGAGGGAGGGTGAAGAAAGATGAGAGGACATGAAGTGGACGACTAAAGATCGTGACATAAAGAGGAACATCAGGAGATAAAACGAGAGGAGAAAAGAAGTGAGGAGAGAAAGAAGAAGAGGAGGAGAATCTGTCTTCACTGTGTTTTTGTTCCCGTGACAGCGAGGCTGGGTTTTCCCTGCAGAGAGATTGGCTGCAGGGCACACCGGAACCCTTCACGCATCATCACCAGGAGAGCTGTGATTGGCCGCAGCCGGGACGAGTGGGGGAAACATCATCATCATCATCATCATCATCATCAGTGATATTTACGGCCTTGTGTAAGGCCTGGCACACTCCAGAGGATCCTCATTGTACAACTGGGCTCTTGGAGGGGGGGTGGACAAAATAACAGGAACATCTGAAGCTTGTAATGTTTGGTTCATTTGTTGAGCTGTAGCTTGTATAACTGTTTATTTTATTTATTTTTTGTATTGACCAAATGATTACGTGTAATGTGAAAGGGGTCAAATTATCAGCAACTTTGCAGCTCTATGAGGCACATTTACTGCATGGTTCAGCAGTGGTGGAAGTACTGAGTATTTCCATTTTATGCTACTTTATTCTCCAACACATTTCTTTCTCTTTCACATTTACTTTGCATAATCAGATTATTAACACAAAATATAATCGACAAATATACTGTTAGTGATGTAAGTGAGTGCGTTACAGTAGAACATTTCTCTCAATGATATCAACATGGTATTTGCATCTTTATTGAAGGCACTGCACACACAGCTCATCATCGACAACATCATCGACAGCCATATCTACACTGATGACATTTCAGCAGTGAAATTAGTCACAGTTGACATTTGCTCTCCAGTTTAACAGAATATCACTGAGATAAAGGAGAAGCTGATATGACACGGATATTACGGATCAAACATCCTGATTTACACCATTCATTTACAGTAAAGTCACACACAGAACGGAAAGCTAGCGGACCGCGAGGAGATATTCACTGAATTTGACAAAAACTGTTTCGGATTAGAACTGTAGACTACGTCTTGGAACTTTCCCAAAGCTCGCTGTTGATAGGGAAGGAGAAATAACTTTATCAGCAAAAGGGGGCTTGACAGAGAAAGCACTGGGTTAGGGGAAGCCTCCGGGCAATGAATGGAACTCCCCACAATGTCCTCAGAAGTATAGCAGCACTTGTGTGTGTGTTCTATGGTGCTGTACTGTGTGTTCCAGCAGACAGACAGGCAGGTGTGTAGATCTTCACCGTCTCATCCCAGGAACAGTCCACCACCTGCAGCCAACACAACACAACACAACACGACACGACAATGTCAGAGACGACGGGGGGTTTGGGGGGTTACATGCTTTGATCAAGAGCATCATTTTATTTACTTTGTATTTATGTCTGTTAAAATCCTACATCGAGACACCTAATACATATTCACAGTCAACAGTTGAACCACTGTCCTAAACCATCAAACAAGTTATCTTAAACTGCAGGTCACCAAAGCAGCTTCAGGTGGTGCTGAACCGATCAGTCGATTAAACCAGAGGTTCCCTTTTATCCCACTTTCTATCCCCGGGCTGAAAGGAAACAATATGACTTGGAAAAAAACGCAGAACACTAATTATGTAACTTTTCAGGCTATTGTTAGGTATTTTTTCAGTAATACACTTAAACTGAAAGTTATTCTCATCACTTCCTGTCACGCCTCCAACAACAACGTAGTGATTTTGAACTATAGTGCATCATCAGTATCGAGGAAACCAGTCCACCATCACCATCTTGAAACAAGTATCTTAAAATTATTTTGTATATTCCTAAATAGTTCTTGTGCTGGGATCACCGGTTCGATTTTCGGAAATCATATGAATATGGGCAGGCGCACACTGTTTCTCTGCAGAGTGTGGTCTTGTATTCTAAGTGCTCACTCGAGTTTCCAGCTGAAATAACCTGAACTCCTCTGTTCTCTCTCTGTCTCTGTGCTGCAGGTGAAGTGTGGAGACTCAGGGAGGACAGACGGCTGAGAGACGCGACGTTCGGCTCTCCGTCTCCTCTGGCGCACACTTACATCAAAGTGTTAAATTACCCTCCATTATCAGGTCTGGGACAAAGGCATTTAGAGAGATGGCTGACTGACCGCTGGTGTCCACTCTACAGACTGAAATCTGTCTTCTTTCCTTCTCTTTCCTCCTTTATTTTCTTCATTCCACCTATTCCAGGAGTGGCCACAAAAGCAAAGAACACACTCTATGACTATGATTCGCTACAAGACAGTTTGCATTTGCATCAGACAATCCTAATTTAGTGTAATTCATGCTCTTGCTTTCATCATTCCCCACTAATGTACACTTCCTGTCTCCAGATAAAAAGATGCAGATTGACTGTGATCTTTAATCATGGTTCTCTAAAAAACACGGAAAAGCCAGGCTGAGTAATATAACTTGTGGTGGAGGGTAATCATTTTAGTAAATATGTATTAATAAGGACACTGAGTCACTGAACTGCAAGAATTTATATAAACTCTAATTTTTATTTCATTACTTTATTGTAATTCTACATTTTTTAGATTTTTCCACGACTCAGTGCACTTTTGTCATCCAATGAAGGGCTCCAA
Source organism: Oplegnathus fasciatus (assembly GCA_003416845.1). Lineage (NCBI taxonomy): Eukaryota > Metazoa > Chordata > Actinopteri > Centrarchiformes > Oplegnathidae > Oplegnathus > Oplegnathus fasciatus. The sequence continues at coordinate 1,112,219 of NTHP01000104.1, forward strand.
ACTTTCTTTGCACCGCGGAGTGCTTTTATGTTGGTAATTGCCAGTAGAGAACATTCGGTCCACACGATCCTAAAGCTTTTCTTTTAATTGTGGTGTGTTTTTACCTCTAATTGCTGAGCGTAATGGTTTCCCACAAACCTCTCAGTACACACACAGGAAGACAGGGTTTTGCACGCCTGTTCGCAAATCATAAAAGTTTTGGTTCAGGTGCAATCTCCGTCTCTATTCATAATCCCAACACACAAATAGGATAGAAAATGACACAGAGAGACTGAGAAGAAAACAAAAATGAAATAGAAACTGAGACTTGGTCTGAGTATCATTGTAGTTAATACTAAAGAGAAGACAGATGCACCTCTCGGCTATTAATTTTGTGAACAAAAATAAAGCTTGGTCAACTGTCTATTTTTCCATGGCGAAGACGAGACGTCGCTGAGACGAACCTGACTCCATTAAACAATAAATGTGACTAAGTCGCCCTACATCGTTGACGAAAAAGAACTGACTAAAATGAAATTTTAAAAAAAGAGAGACGAAATTTCATGGCTATTTTTGTCAAACAATCACATGATTCAAATCTCCTTCTTTGTATTGGATGGCTTCCCCGTGACAGACAGTTATAAAGACAACTGCAGCATAAATAGGCTCCACAAAAGTTCATGATAATTATTTAAAAAATAGCCTATAAAATGATATAATTATTATCCAGCTTCTGTCCAGATCATATAGTTTCCTCACAGCCCGATGATAAATATTTAATAAGGGGTTAGGAACCTCTGACCTGATGTGCGTGAATGAGTATTTTTTTATGATGAAATCCATTTTTCCCAACAGGACGGCCACTGCTTTCTTTCTCATCAATCCCTTAAATGACTGAAATGGTCAAATTGTTTTTAATTATTGATTTTATTTATATTATTTACATGTTTGTGCACGTATATATTGGTTACAGATTCCCTAACCTTTTCCTGTTTTCCCACCACCTCTTACATCAGTTTCTTTCTGAAATCACAAATTCTCCTTATCAAATCTGTGACTCAACATGAAGAGAAATAAAAAATAAAACACGTATACATTTTCAAAAGCCCAGTTACCAATTGCTTCTCACACGTAGGGCTGCAACGATTAGTCAATTAATCGATTTATCTGCATATATTTTGATAATGGATTAATCCTTTAAATATTTTTTCAAAATGCCAAATATTTCCAGCTTCTGGATTGTGCAGATGTCTTGTGTGATAATTATCTAAATATCTAAAGGTTTTGGACGATTGGTTGGAAAACAAGGAATCTGAAGATATCACAGTGGGCTTCAAAGATTCAGGAACATTCGTGACATTTTTCACATTTTTGGACATTTTATAGGCCAACAAATGATCGACTAATCAAGAACATAATCTGCTGATTAATTGGTAATGAAAGTTATTGTTAGCTGCAGCCCTACTGACAAGGCAACACAATCACAAACCTGCAATAATATGAGCAAAAACAAAAAAGTCAAACTAAGACAAGCTCTCAGACAAAAGTTTTTTTTATAACAACAGATTTCCTCAGCAGGTAATTTAAAAGTTCTCATCAATCTGAAGCTCTTTACTTTCTAAACCGGAGACGTTTCAGATGACGCACCGGAGGAGAGAAAACAGCTGCGTCTCCACCTCCCTCTCTTTACTCTATAATCAAGCGGGACATGGCTATCAGCTGAATGATATGCCTCTGTGGGGACGTGGCTATCATCTGAATGACACACTACCTCTCTGTCACCTCTCCTGGCTGCAGAACACACAGCGGCTGACGAGTCTAGTCTCTGCTCGCAGCTTTCAAAGTAAAGCACTTTCACCATGATGAATACAAAGACACTTTGTTCACGTCGTCACAGGTGTTAGAACTCGATTTGTGTTCGGTTAAACAGTGAAACAGAAGGGGAAGCTGCAGCCTGCTGAGGAAGTGGGATTATAAATAAATGATGGAAGGTTTGAATCCAAACTGAGAGAAATTCTGGTCCTTACCGTCATTCTGCTCCAGTTTTTTCTTACTTAGTTGGTTGCATTTTGGGTGTGAAGGTCCTACAAGCTTGCAGGCAGCCCGGCCAATCAGAAATAAGCTCAGTCATTGGAAATGTATTAACATGTCAGCAGAGTTGAGCTATAATTAATTATAATCCATCACTGTGACAGACAGGGGTCGTTTATAATCTGTCACAGTTTATTTGTACCTGTCATATTTGTTTCCTGGTTGTATGTCGACCTGTTTGCATTTCGTATGTGTGAATTATTAAAGGTTTAATGCCCACTCCACTATGGGCTGTGTCACATTGGTTGTGCTCCACAAAAATGTTGACAAAAAGATTAAAAAAGGTGTTATATTAATGCTGGAACAACATCTGTCTACCAGCTGTGTCACTGTTTGTGTTTGCACTCTCTGCTGTGTTACTGTCGGTTTGTTAACAGGTAATCAAGTCCGGGGTAATTCCACCAACCAACGGACATTACCATCCGTAGGGTCACACTGCTAGCGTGGCCAGAAAAAGAAATGCAATGTGTTTGTTTGTGACAATCATCTATGAGTGACAATCAGCTGCAGCAGCTGCTACTGATCCTTCATAGTTTTCACCAGCGTCACACAGCGGCAAGCTGCAAAAGTTTGAGAAGGTCAAACTGCAGCAGCAGCGTCAGAAAACAGAAAAATCTGTGCTTGTTCATGTGGGTGGCAACTGCACCCCCCCTCCTCTGCTGCTGCTGTACCACCGAGCGGGACAGCAAAGCTACAACCAGGCTCTCGCTGAAATGAACAGCTTCCCTGGTCTGTAAGGGTCTCAGACTGTGGCTCTTAGGGGAGAGCTGATTCACAGCCTGACGCTTTTGAAATCGTACTCCATTTTTGTTGGTCACAAACACAAACAGGTAATGACAAGTCCTCCAAATTATACGAAATTATACTAAATACATTGTTTGTTACTCCCCTCCAGAACAACACATTTAAGTGTTTTGTGATCTGACATAATCTGATGCGAATTAATGTTTATTAGGTTTCTTTGGTTGGAAGGGAAACATGCAGATTGTCTCTGTAGAGTATGGGTGGCCACCCCTGCTTAACATAATGTGTTTGGTCTGCACACAAATGCAGCATTCCCTTCAGTACCACCCTCCCTCTGAACCATCAGGCTTCCCTTCTGCTCGTTTTGTGCTCCTGATCAGATCTTTGAATCAGTGAGTCAACAAGCTGAACGGCCTTTCAGGGCATGAGTAAGCAAAGTAGTCGTGCAGTGAGTCAGCCATTGAGGAAGAGGAATGCCCTTCTTTAATTAACTTTAACAGCTGGCCGTAATGGAAAGGCACACACACCGGCCAAGACTGCAGCAAAGCACAAAGAAAGTGAGAGAGAAATACACAAAGAGAGAGAGAGAAATGACAAGATGTGTAATGAGGAGGGGAGGAGCGGCAGAAAGGAGGAGGAACAGGAAAGAAAAAGGCCACAAAACTAAAGGGAATATAAAAGCAAGACAAAGTTCAAAGTCAGACTAATATTTAATGTCTTCTTAAATGTCTTTTTTATTTCAAATAATGAGAAAAAGATGAATAAAGAAACAATAATTAAAAGACTAATAAGCTTGTGGCAGATATGTACTCTTAGGGGGAAGGCACACAGCAGTCACACAGTACAATACACTTGTTATCACTGTCATGGTAACAGCGCTTTGAGTGACAGCTCCGTCACACTTCCTCAGTAACAATGTGAAAAAGGAGTCGTCAGCCGCTCAGGTTAGCAACAAAAACAACCTGAGGCTATCGATGTATTTCAATGCTTTTGTTTCACAAATAATGTACAGTACCACAGTGTAGGCCTGCAGCTACCGATTATTTATTGTATAGCCCAAAGCGACGTCTTCAAAAGTCTTGTTTTGTCCGACCAAAACACGACTCGTTTTGTAAATGCAAAGATATTCAGTTTAAAATGAAATAAAATAGAGAAAGGCAGCATTTGAGAAGTTAGAACCAGAGAAAATTTGGTATTTTTGCTTGAAAAACAAATCAAATTATGAAATTATTCCCGACTTAAATGATAGAAAGTATTGAGGGACAAACACGCTGTTGGTTTTGGTCTCATGGGATTGGTTGTCACTTATCCTTTAAATGACGTGTAAATTTAACACACTGAAAATCACGCTCCATGTAAAAGGATGTTTATGCTACTATACCACAAATACCACAACATACTATACTATACTACCATTACAATACTCACCCACAAAGCAAAAGTCCTCTGTGTCTGATTTGTGTGTAAGTGTGTGTGTGGTTTGGCCAGCAGTGCCATAAAGAGGGCGATCCATCAGACACATGTGGCTACGCCTGGATAAGACCCGAGACCACACCAGTGAGGGAGTGTGTGAGTGAGAGATAGAAGGAGAGAGAGGGAGAGAAAATAGTAACCGATCGGGGCAAGAAGTGATTAGAAGACGAGAGACAGGATAAGAGCAAGTTAGCACTGATACCAGAGGAAGGAATTAAAACTCAAGAGCAGAAAGAGTCTAAAGGGGACGGACCAGAGAGAAAGGACAGAGAGGTGGTGAGAGTAGAGACAAACAAAAAGAAAGACAAGACAAAACTAGTAGTGCAAGAAGGAGAGGAGAGAGTTTAACATCCCACAGTGGGATGGATAATGTAGCGCTGGTGAGTTTCCAGCAGATTAGCCTGATGTCAGGATTATTAGACCAGGCAGTCGTGTTTATGGAGATGATGTGTGAGTTCATTGTGAGTTCTCACAACAAAATGTTAATGCAGCACAACATTTCCCTAAAAATGTTGACCTGCATCTCAGCTTAGTGCAGCTTGATGCTCACCACATCCACGGTGAGGATTCTTTAATATTTACAATTTTTATATTAGTATACTGGCGGCTGCCACTCGCACCCCTGCACCTAAACCTGTGGATCCATGTCCTCTGGATCCATGTCCTCTGGATCCATGTCCTCTGGCAGTGCTCACTGAATTCTGAAGTTACATTACAGTTTGGCTGATTCAAAAGGACAAAATAAATGTAGTTCATTTATGTGTATTTGTAACTGAGAATTTATCTTTCAACCACTGACACATTTTATGGTTTTTGTGTATAGATAATACCAGCTTGTTAGCTAGAAAACCATACAGTAGTATCCGCTTAGCTAACAAGTCTTCTGAAGGGATAATTCTGGATCTTATTTTTTAACTTTTGGCCACTGATGGCGTCGATTATGACAACATTGTTCTAACCAAGTTCATTCCTAAGATCTGAGAACATGGTGGCAATAATAGGTAAAGGTAGAGGTATAAAGGTAAAGGTAAACATCAGCAGTCAGATGAAGACAGGAAGTAAAATTATAACCCAAACTGTCCCATTTATCACAGTTTAGAGATCGACTTCCTGCTTCTATTGATGCACTAATCTTATCAGAGTTTTGGATTGATACTACATCTGTATCATTATCTGGAGAAAAAAAAGTCAAATCAGAGAAAAAGTGCATCACTACTTGCTTCGACTTTGATACCAAAAAGTTGTGCACACAGTTTTGCTGTGTTAAATTAGGGATTATTAGCAACATTTCCACTGCTCTCAGTGGTTTCACAGTTAAAGTGGTTTAGATAATCTGGATAAACTGTTTGTTGGTTTGATTACAACCTGTCTGATCGTTTGACTGCTCGTGTTTCTTGACCCATTAAGACTTTTAGGTGAGGTTACTGTGGTCTCAGATCTCAGAAATGAACTTGGCGAAGACGATGTTATTATTACTGACAGAAATAATGACCAAAGCTATGAAAATAAGACCCAGGTTGTAATAAACAGGAATTATTCTTTAAGAAAATGCTGCGGTTGATGTAACTGATGTAGTTCGTATAAACACATATGCTGATGATACTTTGGTATATTTCATGAAACTGTGCTTGTTACAGAAACAAAAAGATTCTCCACCCTAACTTGACCTCACAGAAGTGGCACAATATAATACGTGTAGGAGCAAATTCAACAGTTACTGACGGTAGACACTAACCATGTTTGACTCATTCTGCTTATTGATTAACTGACTGTTGAACGGTTCTTGAAAGCTCCTGATCTTGATGATGACAATGGATTTGATAAAGGTTTGATACATTTTTTTAAAAAGGCATACAAGTGAAAAACTATTTCCAAAAGTAGTAAAATAACTTCACTTTAAACTGAGTTTCACATTACATTTTCATATTTATATTACACTTTTGGCATCACTAAAGTTGTTCATTAGTTAAAATAATGAAATGGCTCTCAAAAATCTCTACTCTGTGCTAGTAACATGACCATATAACCTTAGATAATTTCCTTTAGCTTTCTTTCCTGTTTTATCCTTACAATGACTGAGAAAACACTTCTTTGGCCCATTTAACTGGAAAACTGTTTCTAAAAATTCTTCGTTTAGGTAAAAAGACACCATGCGGTACTCCCCCCGACAGTAGTCAGAGGAGAATTTCTCCTACACACCTGTCTGCATGAAACAAAAGGTGTGCAGAAGCTTTTACAGTCAAGATTTGTCTTCATGAGGATGAAAAGACACCCATGTACATGTAACCACCCACAGAGACATGGCCACTCCGGTCAGTGGTCTCCATGGAGAACTAAGAGCTGACTCAGCCAATCACAGCGATGAGGAAGAAACATTAGATCACAGCTGTCAATGTCAGACACACACAGACACACACACACACAATGACACACAACATGAACTGTAGAGTAACTGCACTGTGACTTATATTTATTTAAGCATTTTCTGCAAGTGGAAAAGTGAGCAACATGTTTTGTCCACTTGTTGACATTCTTGAATAAATATCGATGCAGAGTTTCTTTCGTGTGGGCCCCTTTTCCATGTTTTATTCTCTTCTATTGCTTCTGTTTAACCAGCACCCAACGACATTAAACTGCTGTACAGGAGATTTTGAATTTGGATTCTATCTAATGATGGCTTGTGTGCCAAATACAATAACATATTCCCTGAATAAAACCAATTTCAAGTATGTGAACAAGGCCACTGAATTTGACCTAATCCTTTTTAATCACAAAAGCTTTTTGATTGTGTGTTTGTGGCATTTTGCATTTATCTGCCAGTTCACAGCAGAGGCAAAAAGAGAATATGGGGAGAGAGCAAATAGGTGACATGCAACAAAGAATCAAACTATACCATGTCATTACATATGCATGTGTTTCAGACCACTGGGCAACAGGAACACCCCGTATTTTGGTAATTTTCATTCAATGTGTGCCAAAAATGTGGCATTGTTTCTATATCTGTAATAGAATTTATAAATATAATAAAGTCAATGAACTCATTCCAAATCCATCAAAAGGGATACAACCTGATGCTTGAATGAAATATTTGAATTATTCCTGATAATATGACAATTTACATGATTATTAACCATGAATTATTATATTAAAATGGCTGCAATTTTCCTTTTATTATTCCAATATCACTGGGAATTACCTGGGAATTAGTTATATTATTATACTTTGTTCCATTTTTAAACTGTACAGAATGTACCTTAAAATAAAATTGGCTTGACTACACTACTTGTTGATGTGATTCACAAGGAGTGATTATCTGAGAAGATGACACGTAGAAAGACAAAAGAATATAGAGGTGGAATAAAATCAACCAGAGAGCAACAGAGAAAAGCAAAGATGGAGAGGGTGGGGGAGACAGGACAGAAAATAGAGGGGAGATCTGCTCTGTGACATCAGTGTTAAGTGTCTTTACACTGTTACAGCTATTTGTGTGAGTGTGTGTTATTTTACAGCCTGCTTCTCTGTAATGACAGTGTATGTTGTTATCAGACATAACAATACAGCTCATTACTGCTGTTGCCTCCTCCCACACACCCACGTGCACACACACACATTCTCAAACATTGACAAGGACAATACAGCTCATTACTGCGTCTCAGTTATAGACACAAACACATACGCGCAGCTCGAACACTGTGTCAGACTGAAAAGGGGAACTCAGAGTGTGCGGACAGGACAGCTTGCCCTCTGCGATTGGTTGCCGTGGGAAACGGACTGTTTACCGTGACGTTGTGGGTTCAAGCTCCGGCTTGTGAGGCGTTATCACGTACGCACTTCCCCCCCGTCATTGTCTGCGTCCTGGAAAAATGCTCTGATTTTCCTGCGAGTTATTTTTGGTTCCAAGTGAAAACTCACTACATATCTACATGAAGATATGTAGAATGTGTTAATTCATCTCTCAGTACTTTCTGACTTCCTGCCTGTGGCTCTCAGCTCCAAGCCCATCGGTTCCAGCTGAAGACATACATTTTTTTAAAAACACCTCATAAATGTATAGTTTCATTTTTAAAAAAGGCTCCGTAATTTAAATTTCAGCTGGACGCTGCAGTTTTTATCAAACAAACAGGAGGACACAGTGCATTTGTTGGAGACTATTTGGGGCAGCAGGACGGTGTTTGTGGGATTGAGTCAAAATAAACAGTGTGTGTGTTCATGGTGATGAAGGGACATGTCACCCAGTGCAACAGTGCAACAGTGTGGCTCATTGATGTGTTTTTAATAGTTTTTGGACAACAATGGAGCTCTATGGCTCAGTGGAAGAAGATAAATCAGGCTGTGATACACACACAATACTTGTTAGTGGATACATTCACTGTTGGTTTTG
>NTHP01000104.1:1122491-1133468 GCA_003416845.1 Oplegnathus fasciatus
TCTTGATATTCACAAGAGGATGAATCCAAATGGTTTTTAATGTTGACCTCCTGATCTACATAAGACAAAGGTGAGCAGTTATGGATGATGTGAAAAGGATAATATGAATTTCTTCCATTAAAAAGGTTTTGGTTTGGCAGTCGACTCACATCTTGGGCGTTGGAGTCTCATGGGAGAGTTTTCAAACCTGGCTCAAGGTGATTTTCACAGTGTTACTGAATCCGACGGCTACCCTGAAGGTAGGAAATCAATCTCAAAACTAATGTTACGCTTTGGAAAATGGTCAGCAGTGATGTATGCACCATTTGCAGTTAATGGGCTAAAACATACAAAGCCACTCTTGTTCTATGAGGGTTCATGGTCAGATACTAATACATAGCATTAAAAGTGCCAGAGGTACTCTAAGGGCTGTTTTGAAGTTTAGCTGACAAAGCTTAACTTTACTTGGACCACTTTGAGTTGGACCACAGTTTCAAAATGACGCAGTAATGTACGAGTGATAACCTCATTTCACCCTTTGGCGTTTCCTTCTGCGTCATAGCGGAGTCTGCAAACAACTGTAGCTGATTTCAACACTCATTTCCCAATCACAACATCAACCCCTGTATGGTTTTTGTCACTATTTCCCACGCATTTATCCGGTGACTTCAAGCTGAACTCTGCTGGCTGTCATTTTCACCAATTTGCTTTGGAGTTTCTTATCTGGGTGGAGGGGGCCATACAGCATGAGAGACACTGCCTGTCCAAATTAGCAGAAAAACTGAGTTAGACATGAGTGGCCTTTTCAATTCACTGCTTCTTTACTCCGACACATTCGAACACACAGCTCCCTGACAGCCCTGTGTTACTGTGTGTGGGTTAAGCTCGGCCTGCTCATGTGCGGACAGATTGATGGATGGCCCCATTTCAAGAACTACAGAAACACTCGCACAGATAGAAAACCGGATGTGGACAAAGTGATTCGATGGTCACACTCGACAGAAAGACAAAGAAGTGAGTAAAGGGAGGAAGAGATCCTAAATCTGAAAAACAAATTGGGAAATTATAAATACTGTTTGACCAAAGTATATTTCTTTCTGTATTTTCTTTTGATTTAATTTCATTTTATTCTGTAAGGATGCAAATTCAGAACATGATGGAAATAAACAAAAGTCTTGATGTTTATTCTCTAAAACGTAACAGTTGGATGGTACAAAGATAATGTGAATAATATCAATGTCAGATGCTATTTTACTTTCTGTGACCTTAAAAATGACACTCTCCACCATTAATAATGCAGTAAATGCTACTTGCAGCTAAAAAAAACAAGAACTGGGGGATTTTCAAAATGTCTTTCTAAACCAGCCATCCATCCACTGTCCATCCACTTATCCAGGTCTGAGTCACGGTGGCAGCAGTCTAAAGGACAACCTCCCAAGGTCTTTTATGTTCCAATATAATGATGGACCAAGGCCCCCTGTTTCACTGTGGGCATGTAGAGCTACTGTACAGTGAGCGGGGAATGTATAATAATACAAATGAATCACTTAATGGAAACAAAGCCATTTTCTTATTGTATAGTCCTCATGGAGACGTCTCTTTTGTAATGGTGGTCTATGGGAATGATTTTTGTCCCACAGGGGATTTTTTTTAGCTGCTGTACGGTGGTTGGCCACTGGGACAAACTGGCTGCAAGACTGACTTGCCGCACCATGTGCAGCTCTCTTAATAGATCTGTGGTTCCTCCACAGGAAGGCATCCAGGTTCTCATCTGAACACATTCATTTACACCCAAATATTTGAGCTCCTCTCCATGTCACTAAGGGTTGAGCCAAGACATCCTGAGAAGGAAACTTATTTCATCTGCGTATATTCATGTTTTAATTACACAAACATAAATCATGTGGTAAATCAAGATCCTTGCCTTTAAGGTCGGGTTATGCAGGAGAAGAACGAGCTCATACGACATGTTGTACTGAGTCATTCAACCATCCGACAAGCAGATGGAGTATACTGGCACCTTTAGTCTTAGCTGCCTCTTCACCACAACAGTCCAGTACAACAAGTTTTGACCCATAGATCTTTTGACCAGTTCTTAGTCTGGCCCCTGAGCCCTCACTTGAGACCACTTTGCTGCTGGAAACCAAACCGGGAGCTCCAACAACACAGCTCTAAGCTAAGCTAACAATGTCCACAAATTTAAGATCAGCCAACTTCAGGATTTCTCAAATTTACTGATAAATTAATTAGTTGAGTAAAATAAGAATCAAACATCAGCAGGACAAGTGTGTGTGTTACCTGGTTGGGGATATGCAGGTTAAAGTCTAGTCCACAGACAAACTCTGAGTGATGTTCCACAGTGTCCAGGAGAGGCTGGTTCCTACTGAAGTCCCAGAACCTACAAAACACACAAACACAGATATTTGACTTACAATGCTTTAACACATCATGCAACTTAAAGTTTCTGAAAAGGAAGATTTCTTCCAGATAATTTCTCATGCAAACTGGCCACACCAATAGTTTAACACAAACTGATCCCCCTGACCTTTCCTCTGACTCCATGATTAGGCCAAGATTTCCACTCATACTAGAGAAATGTGAAAAACTAATGAGCAGTATACAATTTACTGAGCACATTCATGCTCCCCAGAGGATGACAGCTTCATTTCAGAGTCTTCTTTTTGGACGCCATCCTTGAGCCAAAACTGCCATACTACAAGCAAATCTAATTCACAGACTGAACTGAAATGTCCTGTGCACATTCATGCTAAGAGGGAGAACCATTTTGATTTTGATGATGCCTTTCCTCTCGTGGCACCCTCTGGAAAAACTTACATTTTTAGGCCCAAGACTGGTAAGGCTTTAAGAATAGCTAAAACATTACTTTTCATATTTTGGTCCAATGCACAGCGCACCTCTTGGAGATGACTTCGTAGTTAGTGTTATTTTCATATAAAGAAAAATGTAGAAAAACATTAGACCAAGAAACCAGATGTGTGTGGAGGTCTGACAGCTGACTGACTGTATGTGGTGGGAAGGCACAACTTTGGGAACACACTGCATAAGGAGAGGAAGCATACATCTGCTTATAAATCCTTCTACAAAAACAAATACGTCACTTCATTACAGCTCATGATTACAAATCATATCATACAGTTATGCATCAGTAGAGTACTACAGAAAAGAAGGGAGGAAGATGAGTAAGAGAAGGGGAAGGCGAGACATGAAGAGAGAGAGTTTAAAAGATATAAAGAGGAAGGGATGTAAAAAAAAAGACAGAAATCAAGAGAATGAGATGAAGAAAAATAAAGCTGAAAAAAAAGTAGAAGAGAAAGAAGAGCAAGAGACTGAGAGCAACGAGAAGAGCCAATAAAACACCGCCTCCAGACTTCAGGCAGCAGCGGCCAATCAGACTAATTGAAAGACTGTTTCTCTTCCTGGTCTTGACAGAGTGGTGTGTGTGTGTGTGTGTGTGTGTGTGTGTGTGTGTGTGTTTTTTTTGTNCCCTGACGCAGCAAACACTCCCTCCAGACTCATCCACTTTGCAAATGTAATTAAATCATTTTCAGAGGGAACACTGCAGTTCCCATTGGGCTCCATTAGGCCCGTATTAATACTGGAGCTGCAACACACACACACACACACACACACACACACATACACATACACATACACATACACACACAATGAGCGATGGGTGTCTGGGGAGAGTCACTCGTTGAGAGATATTATATATCGAGTGTAGTTGTTAGTGTAAATCACTGCTCACGCTCACTTTCCACGTGTGTACATGTACATCTCTATGTGTGTTTGTGTGTGTATTTGTGTGTGTGTTCTACAGTACTGCAGTACAGACTGGTTTACATTCAGTCCTAATGAGTCGAGCGAGTTGGTTTCTGGACTTTCGCTCTAATTGATAACTGTCGAAGAAATAAACAAACTTTCTCTCAGAAAACATGTTGGCCAATCAGTATCAAGACACTTTAAAGTAAAGAAGTAACATATGTTTACTTATATCGATATTTTATGTAATTTTAAATATCTAAGGATGTATAACCAGTGAATGGGGTTTATGTGCTCACTCATTCACAAATATATGCAAGAAGTGAAAGTCCAACACATTCATCATCCATAGTGCGGAGCAATACGTCTGCAAGATAATGAAGTGCAGTGGCAATAAAAAATCTCAACTGAAATGAATACATTTCTGTCACAGCGCTCCCATTCAGTGCTTTAGGAGGCAGGAGTAATAATCCTGCAGCTAAGAGCCACTGGAGCCTTGATTGGCTTCATAAAATGAGCCACAGCAATGATTTACTGTCGACTGTAGTGAGTCGGCGTTTTAGATTTCAACACTGTGAAAAAATGCACAAGTAGAATTAAGCAAAGAAGCAGAAGTTAGTATTTTCTTATCTACTACCCTGGACATCGTCTCATGAGCCCTGAGCCCCCGAGAGTAGAGCTGAAATGACTGGTCAATTAATCGATTAGTAGAGATGTCCTGAGCCAATGTTTTAATGGAACAGTATGGGCTAAAATAAAACCGATCTTTACTGAACTCTACTGAGCTTTGTCCACCTCAGCCTGCAGTGGTGCTGCAGTGCTGCTCTCCTTTACAACAGCCTGCACTGCAGCATTTCGCTGCGTATGTGAGTGAAAACTGAGTTGAACTGTGTGATTGTGAAAACTCATTTGAGCGCAGAGGTGCAAGTCTGAATTCGGACTGAAGTTGTCAAAATACACGGATTCGCATTCAGCTCCGACTCTGACTCTCTCTTCCTCTTTAGCAAAGAGCACAGAACATTCAGCCAGCAGCTTCTCATTCTTAGCCGGCGTTGACCGTCGCTCTCGCAGATTGAACTGACAAAAGTTGCCGGCGGCAGATCATATCAGCTGTTCTTGCTGATTAACGTTAATTCCGTGAGTAGCTTGATGACAGGCCGAAATGAAACTTTGCTGTTATCATGTTTGTGTGCTCTCTGCGTGCCGGTGTGTCTGCACTCGGCCAAAGATTGTTTGCGACGAAGAGCCTCCACTCTGTAACACTTTACAACCAACAGGTCCATCAGAGTGACGTGTCTTCTCCCTTGCTGATCACATCACATCCATTTCAGGAGTTGCTTTTCCCTTAATATCACTGTAAACTGAAGATCTTTGGGTTTTGGACTGTTGGTCAGACAAAACATCTGAATACGTCATCTTGGACTCTGTGAAATTATAATGGACATTTTATACGATAAACCATTATTCAAGAAAACTGTCTGCAGATTAGTTGATAATGAAAATATAATCGTTAGTTGCAGGACAAGTTGAAAGATTATTTCTCAGCAAATTCTCAAACAGAATGATTTAAACTCGGCATCAGCTTTTATATCAGCTGTGTGGAAGAGAAAGTGGGAGCTGTCTTATGGCTTATTTTCTACAAAAGCAAGTGTCAGATTCATGTGTGATTCAGATTATAGGTTTAGATGACATTCATGTGTGAGTGTGTACAAGTGTGTGTGTGTGTAAGACCCGATGAATGTCCCAGTTAGACAAATACACCATGTTATTTGTATAAATGAGGCTTGCGCTGTCTTTTGTCCAGAGTTTCCATGGTAGGTAATTATTTAGCTTCTATTGTGTTTCATTCTGTGGAACCGTCCATTCACCTGTCAGCTTTGTATGTGTCTCACTATTACTATGAAACTCATTAAGTCACAGGGGACGGAGAGAAAAACAGAGGGAGGGCATGACAGGATACGAGGATAAAAATGATTTGAGATGAGAGAGAGAAGTGACAGAAGACAACAGAACGAAAGATAAAAATGTAAAGATGAGTTGATGTCATTGATGCTTTTAATCTAAACAGGAAATTAATGTTAAGAGTCACACAAACCCACACACTGCTGTGAAGCAGAGGAGCAGAGAACATGTTATCTAAAGCAAACATGAGACGTCTAACCTGTTGTTAAAAAAGGAAAACATCACCTCAGAGTCTCAGTTTCACACCAAATACTAATTCTAATACTAATTCTGTGTTTTGAGTGAGTGGTGTGTCCACAGAGAAATAATGACCAAACAAAGAAAGCTTTAAAATATGACAAGTACGCTAAAAGTGCAGGATATCTGAGTGTGGCATTTATGGACAGTATTCTTCCATAAAAAATGAGAGAATCCAGAGTTAACAACAAAATATTACACGTTGTTTGTCATCCAGATTAATTTATTGTGTTTTCTGATCTTGGTGCCCCTTTCGGCTGGACAACTGAAAAAAAAAAGATTCAGATTGTAGGTAATGTCGACAGATCCAGATGCAGGGAAGGACCTGCATCCACGGCTTTTCATTCTAGTATCTTTGTGGGCTCTCCTCATATATGAGGGCCCTGTATGCTCAGTCTTACTAACCTCCATCTGGACAGGGGCGTAGGATTGGGGGGGCTGTAGACTAACATACTCAAAATTAAAATGCTGACATGTTGATGTTAAGCAGGTGTAATGTTTACCATTGTCACCATCCTAATTTAGTGTGCAAAAGTTAGCGATTGCTAATTATCACTGAATACAAAGTCCAGCTGAGGCTGATGGGAACGTCATTAGTTTAGCAGGAATTTGGTCATAAACCAAAGTATTGGACACATTTACATGTTGGCCTGATGATGGCGCTAGATTAGAAGTCAGAGGACCACCAAAGTTATTAAAATTCAATTTGTGGGGAACATGAATATTTGTACCAAATTTCGTGACAATCCATCCAATAGCTGTTGAGACATTTCACTCTGAACCACAAATTTCAATCTGATGGTGGCGCTAGAGGAAAAGTAATGCGGTCACCAAAGTCAGGAGGATTCATCATCTGGAGATCACGAATATCTGAGCATAATTTTATGGAAATCCATCCGATAGTTGTTGAAATATTCAGCCTGGAACAAAGCGGTGGTCTGATTGACAGACCAACATTGCCATCCCTAAAGCCATGCCCCTAGCATGGCTAAAAATATCCCTTTTATAGTTATTAGTTAGTTAAAATATCAACTTTAATCAGATTTAAGTGTGTGTGCTCTCTGAGTGTTTTCTTGTTGTATTTTGTTTTGGGGCTTGAAGTGCTCTTTGTTTTATGGTCTTTTTTTGTGCCGCAGCTCATTAAATTTACCAGTTCATTAAACGTGAGTTTCTCTGATTTCTCTGATGACAACTGTTGATAATAAAGTTCAGGAATTTTCCTTCAAACAGACAGACTTCAACATATTGTGCCTCCCAGCAACAGAGGATGTCTGTCAGGGTTCCCCCAGAATGCTCCCCTCAAAACTGATATTGTCAAGACTACAATTAAATAAACAAAGAAGAAAGAAAGAAGGGGGGCGGTGAGCGGAAATGAGCCATGGAAAAGGATGAATAGAACTCTGTGTGTTCATGTACATGTGGCTGGAGGGGTGTGTGCTCAGATGTATTTGCATAAGAGTGTGCTGTTTGTGCATTCGTGTCTTGTTCTTTGTGTGTGCAGGTGGAATAGATAAGTTTTTGAACGTGTTACAACCAGCGTCTAAACACACAGGAAGGCCTGTAGAAGCAGGTGTGTGTGAGCAGACTGGAAGGTGTAACAAGCTGGAACAGGTGGATGTGGGGGCACTCAGATTTAAGATTTAATACACCTTCACATCTAATAATCTGGATGATTGACAGCAACATTTCATCATGTTTTAATTCAAGAGCTGTTTTCATATTTAGCAGGAAGTCCTCCAACCGAAACAAAAAAATATGCTGTTTGGCAGCTCACTCCAAAACAACCCATATTAGGACTTTACATCAAGCCTTAATGCTTTTTAAGTGCCGACCAAAATGTGTCCGTCGGATCGAGGCTGCTGATCAACAGACGAAGAAGAGACTAATGGCTGACGATGTAAAGAGACGAGTCTTCTGTTAATGAGGTGATTAGAGCTTCCTGCAATCAGTCATGATCGATGCTTAGAGGGTTTACACACACATGACCACACACACACACGTACAATCTCAGGCTGGACACAAGTTGAGAATAGGTGATAATTAGCTTGATGCCTCGTGTTTCGATTGTTAAACACAAAACAAACCTACGTGATGTTGCTATGGGAGAAAGCACACACATACACACACACACACACACACATACACACATGCACAAACACAAACTACGGGATCATTTGTAGCCTTGGCTCCATCCCATTCCCAATGTTTTAAGAAGATAACATCAGATGAAGTAAACCCACTGAAACCGTGTTATCACAGCAGTAATGAACGGATTAAGGATTATCTCAGAGAATGGACGGCCGTTATTAAAGGAGAAGACGGACTGTAAGATTAAATTAAAGATGCAGCGACTTTTCAGTGCTCGTAGAAAGTTCCTCTGCACCGACACAATCTGGTGATTTTCTGATGAAACCTGCTGAGAGTCAGACGAGGGGAAACTTGTGTTCAGGTTTCACATCATTAACATTCAGCTTTGAGGCAGCTCGGTGACTGATCTGTCAGGCCTTATAAAGCTGTTACGGCTAAACGGTTTCGCACATCCAGCAGACTCAGAGCAACATGACCATCACCATTTGAGTCGTGTTTGTGTTCATCTGATGAATGCAAGTCCAATATTCACTCTCCTTAAGCACAGTCAGCCTTGCTGCTAATGTGTCCCAGTGGCAAACTGCAGTACTGCATCAAAAAAAAAAAAACCCGCTGCGGCACACTAAGTATATTCTGAGAAAAAACGATCTATGGTATGTTGTCTCAAGAGCGAAGGCGAAAGTAGCGTGATGCTGTTGTTACTGCCGCAAAACCTGAAGGGCAGAGCGCAGAGCAAACTCCCCCCTCTCTTTCCTCTCGTCTCTGTAAGTTCATGAATCGGAGTCATAACGCTCCAGTTTACGCACACACGTTTTCATTCAAGCTGAAACATTTTCAACTTGCAAGTTTGATGGTACGAACTGGGGCAAAGAAGTGGCCATGCAACAGTTTATGCTCACGCGCAGCTTTGCATTGACTTTATTTGCAGGTGCATCCCCTCTAAAAATCTGCTTCACGTTCTGTCTGAACACACCTTCTGGAGGGAGGTTAAAGTGCACAGTGGCACGTACAGCGTCTGACTTTTGAACCTAAACTTAACCAAGCAGTTTTAATTGCTGAAACGTATCCAAACCTCAACTGCAGCAGACTGGTGTCAGATCAGAAAATGCTCATATGGGTTGTTTTGGCTTTAAATCCCCTGAGTGTATTGAATGAAGTGCGTTTTATTGCTAATAATTCAACTTTTCATTTGTGTGACGAACAATGTCCCATTTCTTCACTCAGTTTAAAGTGATTTGTTTTCTTTTCCAGATGTTTTCACAAAGGCCAGATGTTGTGTTGGCTGCCAAAAATATACATCAGGAAAACCTTGTTGTGATGAAGCATTTATTCACTTTTCTTTTCCCTTTCAGACTGTTCTGTAACGAACAGGTAACAGAGGTGAATGTGTAACTGTGTCAGTGAGGGGGAGAGTGCTGCTGAGAAACAGCAAACCTCCCTTGCGTAAATAAAAGACTCCAGAAATGTATTGTTATGAATTATTTCTATGCATTAGGTTTTATGCCCGCAATCTTTTTTACTTTGTTTGGAGCCTCCGGGCTCAAAAATAGGAAACAAAAATAAATGTTGTTTGGTACTTTTTGATTTCTTTCGCTGTTTTCTTACTTTACTAAGATGATCTTAGCAGCCACAGGCAAAAGTCCACCAGCATCTGCAGGCGTGTGTGTGTGTGTGTGTGTGTATGTGTGTGTCAAGCCTATAATGAAATCAGTACTCAGCATAGAGTATTTGAGCAAATGAAAAACCGGATCAATAAACACAAGGTTTGGCACAGAGCCACACCACCACATTTATCTTTCAGCTTTCCTTCTTTCCCTTCGGCATTTTACACCCTCTCTCTCTCGCTCTCTCTCTCGCTCTCTCTCTCTCTCTCCATCGTTTAACATATCCAACGCCTGACATTTATTTCAGCATCACCCCCTCTTTTAGCTTGACACCAATCATCCCTCCATCTTTTGAAAAAGTAAACACAATCTTGCGCAGCAGAAATATGTTTTTTATGCTTTCGCATCTTGTTGATCATTTCGTGGCCTCTCAGATTTATCTCGTGTCTGATGAAGTGTTTTGATATTTTTCAGGTATTCACTTCAGTGGATTAACCAGAAACAAACACTCCCAACTGAATGTCTTATCTATAAATGGTTTTGCAATTGAATTTCCAGCAAATGTTTTATGGTTCATATCTAAAGTGTGCCCAACATTGTTATCTGCTCGCTTTAAAATGTATTCTTTATTGCATGAGGTAATACAGAAAAACAATCAATTTGATTATGTAGAAAAACATTTAAAGGAAGCGGATACAGTTTCTGGTTTTTCACTCAGCACCTGGACGAGAGGAAAAGCGTTTTTTTTAAAAGGCAAATTTTCAGTTAGGATAATACTTCCAGAACCTCTAACTCCACCCTTGTCACCACTCCACTGAAGGTCTGCGATGATGATTATTTTCATCATTGATTGATCTATCAAGATAGTCCGTAAAATAGAGGAAAATGTCCATTATATTATATTGTCCCAGCGCCCGAGGTGACGTCTTTAAATTGCTTATTTTGCCCGACCAACCAAAACCCAAAGATATTAACTCTACATGATGAAAAACAGAGAAAAGCAGCAAATCCTCACATTTGACAATCTGGAACCAGAAAATTTGGGGTGTTTTTGACTTAAATTACTGATTGACTGTCAAAATATTTGGTTAATTTGACTGACTTTCTGTTGATGGCCTAATCAATTAATCAGCTAATTATTTCAGCAGTACTCAATAGAACTTCAAGGTCTTTCTCGAGGACTGTAGGCCACCCTGCCCTTCCTCTCTCTCACCCATCTCTCCATCCATCCAATCCCATCTGTAAATGTTGTCAGCAGTTTTATATATAGATATTATATATCTATATATATATATATATATATATATATATATATATATATATA
>NTHP01000104.1:1146314-1163970 GCA_003416845.1 Oplegnathus fasciatus
CTCTCTCTCTCTCTCTCTCTCTCTCTCTCTATTGATCGTTGCCCGTCTTCTCATTTCAGCTCTGACCAGCCCTGCAGCAGCACCAATCTGCTGCGAGACAGGACCCCTCTATCAACACCAGCCCTACAGAGTCCTTCCTGTGTGTGTGTGTGTGTGTGTGTGTGTGTGACAGCAACAGAAAGAAACATTTTGTTTTGTTTTCTGTGTCTCTCTTCTCTCTTCGTCCCTCATTTAGTCCCACTCTTTTTGCTTTCTCTACTCATTGATGCCTTGCTCAAGGGCTCTGCGATTGGTTCGCTGAAGCCTCCGGGGATGCGAGGCCGGCTCATCGTCTTGCTTTCACGTTCCCTGATGTATGTTCTGGTGTATGATATTATAACTAATCTATTATCTATCAGCAGCGGTGGGAGATGGAGCGTAGCAACAAGATTAATAGGAAATAAGAAAAAACAGGAGAAACCTGAACAGACATTAACAGCCTCCAGAGGATGAATCCTACTCACTTTGGTGATTCCCTATTTTTTTCTCTAGCGCCACCATGAGGTTGACTCTTTTTTTTGTGTGAAATATCTCAACAACTATTGGTTGGACTGCCATGTTTCCTCTCAGGATAAATTGTAAAAACAGAAAAACAAAAACCGTTGTATGCTCACAACATAATCAACCGTTTTAATATAGCGCACCTTGACATTCAGCTCTGGCCAGTTCTGACTTGACTACTAAGGAACAAAACCAAACTTTATATTGCGCTTTTCTAGTCTTCCGACCACTCAAAGCATTTTACAATTCACCCCATTCACTCACACTCATACACTGATGGCAGAGGCTTCCATGTAAGGTGCCGTCCTGCTGATCAGGATGTAATCTAACTCATTCACACTCACAAAGGCTATGCAAGCTACTGGTTCAGTAGCTACTGGTTCAGTCGCTTGTCCATGTAGACTGGAGGAGCCGGGGATCGAACCGCAGATCTTCCGATTAGTGGACGACCTGCTCTACCTCCTGAAGCACAGCCACCCCGGCTGGTCTTTACAATGACCTCAACAAGCCGCTTGCATGGCTGCAAACTTTTAGTCTTTTTACTGTGAAATTCTGGATAGGTCTACCACTTCAGGCCTCTAGAAACTATTCAAACAGAACAATCTGAGAAGGGAACATCACTCTGTGGTGGAACAGTGACGAGACTGCGAGTAGACAATGCCTCCCATTAAAGAGCAACAAGCCGAAAAGGCTGGAAACCACTGACGTAGAGACTGTTTTGTTTTTTTGTTCATGGTTGAGTCAGGAGTTCAGGTGAGTTATTTACACTTTTGGTTTATTTTTGGCTGAAAAAGTTCAGTTTATAAAAGTGCCTTTGATTGACATTTTACAGAACGCTGTGTAGCCCGAAAGAAGAACAACACAATCGGAGAAATTTGAACACCGAAACTGTTTGTTCTGTTTTACTCAAAGCTTATAATTAATCTCCTCCTCATCATCTCACCTGCAGATATCTCTAGAAAACTGTGTGTACGCTGATCTGAAGTCTGCGTGAGGTGTCCACATTCATCTTTTATAAATACCAGTATATGTGGGGGAAATGGCGTATGCAGGGTTTTTGTGCGTACGTATCGTTTATTCATCTGGCCTCTGGTGTTTGTTAGTCATTCTTGGAAGCACACAAACAAAAGTTACAGTTCATGGTGTGCTAAAGTTTCCCCTGAGGACAGAGAGGAACACACACACCACTGAAGCTCAGTGAAGTGAAGAACAAAACAATGACTGTGTGTGTGTGTGTGTGGCAGTGAACCCTTGTCTCTGATGGATGCCTGCTATCAATTATTTAACCAGACTCTACCTGATATCATTGAACAAACACAAACAAACACACATCACGAACAGAAGGACAGTATGTGTGTGTTTCAGTTGCTCTGCAAAACATCATTTGGCTGATGAGCAATTTACTCTCAAAACACACTCGCACAGATCCTGAACAAGTACACAGACACACACACAGCACTGATGCTCGGGGCTGGAGAGACAGAGTCAAAGCTGAGTCACATGAAGCTGGACAATAATTCAGTATCATTATTCATCAGATTTCAGAGGAAGTGTCATGATGAGATGACCAAATCGTTTCACAAATCTCTCGTTAGAAACACGTTAATTTGTGTAAAATGTGTAAAATGACTCACAACATCTTCAAACTGCTTTAAACACACGTTTTCCTCCTTTCAGCACCTCCATTCATCTCTTCAGCTGCTTTTAGAGTCTACAAGTCAACCGACACTTCAACTGATTTTACTCTTTGACTGACTTTAACTTCTTTTGACATTTCAGACTTCTTGCAACACTTCACGCGGTACTTCAGCTGCTTTCAGCACTTACACTTCAGCCGACACTTCAACTTCAACTCAGCACTTACACTAAACACCTAAACGTTCACCTCTTATGTCTGGGACACACAGGAGGCCGCGAAGCGCCGCGATATGACGGTTCTCGGGCGAGCAGCAGCCTGGCTGTTCACACCAGAGGCGCATTTCTCCGCGCCGGTCAACGAGAGATTCCGCTCTTCTGCTCTTTTGTAATCACACGTAGAGCTGATCTTCAAGTAATAACCTCATGAATTTAAACGTAAAGCTTTCCATGTGTTCCTGGATAACACTACATGTTTATGCACTTTTATGCGGTTTTTATCGGGGTAAATGAACAGCCACAGTATAGACAAACTGTTTGTTACCAGTGTTGTGTAGTTAGGTCTGCTGCATCAGTGATATACAATTGGCATATTACAACCATAATAACGTGTTTGTTTATCGTTTATAATAAATTAGCAGTGTGTTTTCTGGCCAGACTTGCGCTGAAACCATCACTGCAGATCACGAGCCGACCACGGAGCTCGGTCGCAATCGGACGAGCTCGGTGAGCAGAAGCTTTGCAGTTGAGGTGTCTTTGCTGGATGTGTGGACTTACTGATTTCAAACATATCGTGCACCAGTATCTAAGGGTATTATTTCTGCGTCTCATTTACTTGTATTCAAACCCATGCCACTGACATATTCCAACAAACTCACAGGTCAAAGTTCCCCTTTGTTGAACTCTGACGTGCGAATTATATAGATGTTCACTAGATTTGTCTTGAGTTTTTGTGTTTATAGTTGTTTTTGTGGAGGAGTCACTGACTCTGACTCCATTTTTCACAAAAATAAACTGCAGCGAGTCTGGCCTCAGTATTTCCTGATTACCTACATCTGACCCGTCACTTCACATCCTGATCGCAGGACGATTTTGTTGGGCTGGGGGAGGAAGTGTGACCGAGCCTTTAGGGGAGAGAAAAGGATAAAGGGAGCAAAAAAAGAAACACAGACAGAAAGTAGAGCAAAAGGAAGATAAACGACTGAACTGGATTCAACTTAATTGCACTGAACTGAAGCAGGTTGCAGAAACACAGAGAGAGAGATAAACATGGAGGGTCATTTGTTCTTCTGTTGTTTCGCTCCTGCTGCAGCTGTTCAGTCAAGAGTGTTTCTAAAACCATCAGCTGATTGCTTCCAATGAACTTCAGGAGCTTGAACCTCCCAGATAAACGTTGATTCATATCATAATTAAAGCTTATCAGTTTAATAGTTCTGAATATGGACCTTCAGTATTTGGAGCAAGTAGCTCTTATCTCATTTTCTGGTGTCAGATGAGGGTTAACTGGGCAGCTGTGTCATTTCAGTAAATACAAGTACTGGATCTGACTCGGTATCAGCAGATATATTATATCTATTATATATTAACTGTATATAATGTATTACTAATATATTAATGACTCAGAATGGGATCAGGACATCCCTAGTTACATGGCTGATAAAGATAATTTAAACCATTTTATAAAATAAAGAAAGACAGTGTGTGGGTGCTTGTCACTAAATCTGAGCTTTAGTGAAGTCCAGCGAGTTGACCGTGTTCACCGTTGCTGTGTTTGGGTGTCCGGGTGAGCTGTTGGCAGGCTGATGCATCAGATCAGATGTGAACATGGAGGTAAGCAGCTGTAACTGTGTAACGTGGACGAGTCAGCCCACAGTAATGGTTTCATTATGGAGGTCGGTGCTCAGTAAATCATTTAGCTGCAGAGGTTAGCAGAGCTCCAGAGCTCCACTGGAGGACTTATCTGATCTGGACTCACAGATCTAATGAGCTCTGTGTCACTGGAAACTCAACAAATAACACTTGACCTCTCAATTCTGCAATTAAATTAGTCTGAGATCAAATAAATCTTTATTTACATCTTTAGTGTCCTGATGTACCAGTTTTTGTGTTCACGCTTTTGTATTTTATTGTAGTAAAGTTTGACACTGCATACATCCGTTATTCAGAATATTTTAATTTTCACATTTTCACATTTCACACAGTGTTTCACTTACCTAAATGAAAACTAAAGCACTAGAAATGCTATTGAATAATTGAATATAATTATTACTATGTTTTGCCAAGGTGAAAATAATATTTCGTAGTAATATGTCAAGATATGTTGGAAATAAAGCCTGAAATGAATCTTGTTGTGTAAACAAAGTTCTAGAAAACAACAGCAGTCAATAATGACTCTGGTAGCTGCTTCACAATAAAAGCCTTGACGTGATTCACTAATGGCAGCTTTTAATCTGAAACAACAGCTGCCTTGAACGAGCAGTAACTTAACAAGCAGCTGTACGAGAACGAAACTAAACTACTAAAACTTCAAACTACTTCACGACAAACAGGCTGGTGAATCTGGTATCTTTTTTATTTATTGTATTTATTAAATTATATTATTAATTATACATTTATTTATAGTTTTTTATGATTTTGTGGGAATATGAAAATCAAACCTTAAAGGTCACCTTGTTGAACCAAGAATAACCCCCTGAGCAACAGCAGCTTAACATCTTCCTGGTTATAAAATCTCATCAGAGATTTCCGCTCGCTCTCGCAAACCAATTAACCCAAACTCATTAGCCAACTTGTTTAAGTGCGCCTCACGAACTGATACTGAGCTGAAGACAGCTGCTGCGGAGTCGACTCCAGCTGGTCTACAATCTGAGCAGAGAGCTGACGAAACGCACATCCATCACCAGCGCAGCTCCACCCCTCTGATAAAGTTAGCATATGCTCCCACACAAACAGATAAGATAATCCCAGCTCTCCCTCTGGGAGCAAACTGATTGACTTAATTGTCTTCTGAATGAAGCTCATTTCTAAAATTCACTTCCTCGATAGAGCGAGAGGAGGAGCTGCATCATAACCACCAGCAGGCCTCCTGCAGAGCACTTTTATTTCTGTACTACAGCCTTTATCACTGAGGTGCTGCTCTTTATTCTTTACAGGGTGACTTGAAGACTTTGTTCAAGTCTGGTGTGGTGATAGTTGAGGTTTTGAAAATTGAAATGTTACAAGGAGCGCTTGATTTGTCTCTTCTTGTGACAAGTCCGTGTAGACTTGAGGAGCCGGGCACCAGCTCTAATGTAAGAGGAGAATTACTCATGACTACATTTAAAAAGGTTGCACAGAGGCGCCCGGATAGCTCACTGGGTTGAGCGGGCACCCATGTAGCGAGGACTCCAGCCCTCGCGCGGTTGACCCGGGTTCAACTCCGGCCTGTGGTCATTTGCCGCATGTTGCGCGGTTGACCCGGGTTTGACTCCGGCCTGTGGTCATTTGCCACATGTCATCCCCCGCTCTTTCTCCCCGTTTCCTGTCTGATCTCCAGCCGTCCTCTCGAATAAAGGCATAAAAAGGCCAAAAAAAATAATCTTAAAAAAAAAAAAAAAGGTTGCACAGCTCCAACTAGTTCTTACATAGAGGCTAGTTGTTCCTAAATATTTACAGCCAGTAATATGTAATATATGTAATATAATATGTAATACAGCAATGATCCAACTAAATAACATCGGTTAGTTTAACATAGTTGGATATTTCCCCCAGTTTCTAAAGTGCATGAAGAGTACTAACTCTGAAACTCACATATTTCTCCACAAATAAAATAAAGTCCTTCCCATAGATACAAAGTACTGAAGCTTGAGCATCTGGATGGCTGACCACGTCTGCTAAAGAGTTCCTGTGTGAAACCCTGAGCAGCAGGGTGCTTCCGTTCATCAGTGTAAAACCTTGTTTCCTTACATAAAACAGATCAGGCTTAAAGCTCCACGCGTTACCTCGCACCTCAACATCCTCTTTAAACTGCAAATACAGAAAATGACAGAAGACAGATGCTGTTTCCTTTGAGACTTTGAAGTCACAAACAGAAGCTGAATCTGAACGACGTGAAGCAAAGAGAAGTTCTGAATCTCTACAGCGTGATCTGAAACTGAGACGGAGCGGAGCACCGCCACAATAACACAGCTACAGCGCCACCTTGTGATGAGATTACATGAAGCACTGAACTGTACTGTATTCCTTTACTTCTTTCTTTCATTGCCTCAGTCTCACTGTTTCCATCACTCACTAAAAACAAACCTCTGCAGCCCGTGCTGTGTGCCGCTCACCTGAGGCTGAAGCAAAGCATCCTGGGATGTGAGGCGACCAAATGGTGCTGTAGATGACCCCTTCGTGGCCCCTGAGAGTGGTCAGTGATTGGCTGACAGCGGGGTCCCACTGCGGGGGACGAAAATACACAAAACAAAATCATGTCGCTGTCAGAAGAGAGAAAAGAGAAAAAAGACGCACGAAGCCAAAAGAAAACTCACCACTTTAACGGTTTGATCCCACGATCCAGAGACGATGAGGTTCTCTCCTCTGGTTTGACTCCAGTCTACAGAATACACCTTCACACACACACACACACACACACGTTCAAGAGTCAAACAGCATCCTCACGAGAGACCACGTGGTTTCATCCTCGTGTGAATGACGTTTGGGTGTTTTACCTCTTGTGTGTGTTCTTTGGCCACTCTCAGCGGAGCGCTGTGATTGGCTGTGTCCCACAGCTGCAGGCTGCCGTCCCCGCCCCCTGCGACCATGACGTGCTCGTTGGCTTCACTCCATGCTACGTCGAACAGACCGTCACCCCACTCCCAGCTGACGCACACACACACACACACACACCTGTGTTATTATCATTATTATCATTATAAATCAAGGATACTGCAGATGAACGCTCTGCACCACACCTGTGTTCCTAAACTAACTTGATGAAGGGCTAAGGTCTAAAAAACTAACAATAAAAACAGGTGAAAGAAGCAAAAAGAAAATAAATGGAAATACAAATAACGTTAAAACTCAGCGGTCAAAGAGAGAAAAAGAAACTGAGATTTAGAAAGAACAACAGAAAGAAAGAAACTTTACCTTCTCACCAGAGCAACCCCTGTCTCCGTCTCATCCAGGACCAGGAGTGTGCCACAACCTACAAACATGCAAATTGTTTAGTTTGTTTTTGGTTAATTTCATCATATTTTTCAGAACTATAACTCACAGAGGTGACAAATGAAAGGAAAAACCAACATAAAGTGTTTTATTGTCACAAATTCTCTGAACTCTGCTGTCGGGTTGAACAACATTGTTTCAAATATTTTCCCTCATTTGGTGTTTAGACGACGGAGGCAGAGAGCGCTGTCTCACACATCAGTCCAAAGTCCCTCTTAGGTTTACAGACCGGTTCAGATACCTGGTTACATTTCAGATCCAGTTCCTGATCTGCAACATACCCAGATTCATTAAGCTCCAATCCTAATTAATCTCATATCAAACCTTTTATCTCTCCTTGTTTAATATAATCAGCAGACAACAATGTACAAACAGATTAGGAAGCAGCTTCTCGTTCTTAGCCGGCGCTGAACGTCGCTGCTGTCAGTTAAAGTGACAAACAACACTGGTGACAGATTATATCAGCTGTCACTCATTAACATGAATTTCATAATGGCTATAATAACATTTTTAGCTGCTGTTGGGTTTGTGTGCTCTTTGCAAGCCGGTGGTGAACCAAGGATCACTCTGTAGGACCAACACGACTATGAGCGTGTGTGTTTTTGTAGTTCAACAAGACCAACAGAGTGGTGACTCTTCTCTAGAGAGATGATCTTAAGAAATTTCATGAGAATTTCCCAATTAAAATTTTATGAATATTATATCAACATTTTGAGCTTCTCAACTGAATAATCATCCACAGGGGAAACCAGTATTTTGAGCAGGTAGCTCATGCAAGTGTCCGAGTCAGTAGGCTGTAACTCTAATGCATCAGATACATTTAATTATCATCTCATATCTTCTGCTGCTCATTTAAATTTACAGGTTGTGAACATTAATTAGTCTGCCACTAAAAGCTGCAGGGTTTCTGGCTTCTCAGACAACAGAAGGTGCGAACCTGCGAAAGCCGAAAGCTAATTAGACTTAATTCGATTCGGATTTGATAAGTGGAGCTGACACTGGATTCAGATTCAATTCACTTTATTTTAATACTCATCAAACTGTTCAGGGAGCCTGTTCCTGTTTGTTGTCCTTTAATCTGTCACCATCTTTATACGTCTGTCACCTCCTAATTTGTTTCTACATGAACCATTATAACTGTACCACACTAACCAGCTATGCCATAGTACTGGGAGGCAGCGCAGGCCACTCTGTTGGGGATGAACGGAGACACTTCCACAGCGTAGCCGTGACGGGCCGCACAGCGAAACGCCTTCACCGTCATCAGCAGCTGCCTGCAGCCCGACTGGGCTCCCTGCCGGAAACACCAGAGACTGTGTTAGACAGGAGGGTGTTGTGGGAGAACAGGTTGGCTCTAAAGTTCAACAAAACAAGGTGAGAAAGTTGAGGCCAAAGGAATTCATATCATTTCGTCTCGTACACCATGGTACTCTGTATGCTGCTGCTGAGTGGCCATCTCTGTATGTCCGCAGACTTTCGCACTGGTTGACTTTTATATATAAATCTCTCCTCGGGCTGGTTCCATCTTATCTGTACGGAAGAGGATTAGGGCCACATGTGAAAAAATAATTTGAGTTCTCTCTTTTTTCTGAGTTTTTTTTAGAATTCTGACTTTATTCTCAGAATTCTGACTTTAATCTCAGAATTCTGACTTTAATCTCAGAATTCTCTGACTTTAATCTCAGAATTCTGACTTTAATCTCAGAATTCTGACTCTATTCTCAGAATTCTGAGATTAAAGTCAGAATTCTAAAAAAACCTCAGAAAAAACTCAGAACTCAAATTTTTTTTTCACATGTGGCCCTCATCCTCTTCTGTATATCTGTGTACATACATGTGTAAAAACCAAAATCAATATGGCCTGCACTCTCACAATATTCTACATGTTGGTCCCCCTGAATTCTGACTTTATTCTCAGAAGATTAAAATCAGAATTCTGACTTTAATCTTCTGAGAATTCTGATTAAAGTCAGAATTCTGACTTTAATCTCAGAATTCTCTGACTTTAATCTCAGAATTCTGACTTTATTCTCAGAAGATTAAAATCAGAATTCTGACTTTAATCTTGTGAGAATTCTGATTAAAGTCAGAATTCTGACTTTAATCTTGTGAGAATAAAGTCAGAATTCTGACTTTAATCTCAGAATTCTGATTTTATTCTCACAAGATTAAAGTCAGAATTCTAAAAAAAAACTCAGAAAAAACTCAGAACTCAAAATGTTTTTTCACATGTGGCCCTCATCCTCTTCCATATATCTGTGTACATACATGTGTAAAAACCAAAATCAATATGGCCTGCGATCTCACAATATTCTACATGTTGGTCCCCAGAGTTAGAACAGAATGAGGCAAAAAAGCTTTTAAGTACGTTGCCCCTTCTTCCTGGAAGAATGTACTTTGATTTGTTTGTTTGTAATTTGTTTGTGTTGTTTGTTTTTATTGTTGTAACAGTTCTTGCTGCTTTCGTGGCCAGGTCACTCTTGAAAAAGAGATTTTAACCCCACTGAGACTTTTACCTGGTTAAATAAAGGATACACGTATTTAGTGAAATCCAGCCATGTTTATATTTCTATAGTTGTTCCATGTGAGCTGAGAAAAACATTAAAATGTGGCACCGGGCTGACTGGAATATTACTGCTGATTCTACATGATGGATGAAAACTGTTCATGGAAACCTTTGTATGATAAAAAATGTTCATTAGAAATGAGGAAGCTGCAGTGTGAGCCAGATCAGCTGTTAATAACCAAACTAATGAAACAAAAACTCGCTCAACGAACCTTTTTCTGATAAACACGTCCAGTAATTACACCATGAAAAGGACGAGAATAATAACAGTGTCAAATTAAATGTTGGGTGACATCAAATCCAACACATTTGGGGCTTAATTAATGTAAAGTCTCATTTGTTGCATTCTAAATACTCTAAACACATTAGCATTAATGAGATAGTACTGTAGCTTTATAGTGGCTTTTTGTGAATAAACCTGAGCTCACCTGTATCACCTGGTGCGATCATTAAAATGCACAGAATACAGAAAAGAACACGTTTAGTGAAGATGACCATGGAAGAAAGGTGTGTTCACATTTAAGGAGAAATAAACAGAAATGTTCTCCAGGTTTTATTTGTTCACTTATCATGAAGCAAAGAGCTCAAAGAGACAAACACCAGCATCAGGAGAGTATTTCTGTTCCTTTGACTCCAGCGTGCTGAATGACATGAACTGTCAGCTCCATGTGGGCTCCATGTGGGCTCCATGTGTCGGTTTAACGGTGAATCTAAAGCTCTTTATTATATTTTATCTCCTGCTGGGACTGAAGTGCTCTTAAAGTTAATGTATAAATGACCAGAAGGTCTCAAACTCAGGCCGTTAACTGTCGCAGGACTCACCGATGAAACAGAACCAGAGTCAGACTTTAACGTCCCGTCGAACCGTTAAAACAACCGGAGACCGGTTCGTGAACCCAGAAGAGTCGTTTCGACCGTCCAGCAGCTGACGACTTCACAACTGCAACTACTTCCGTGTTTTGATCAGCTGACCCAACTACCCGGATGACGAAAGCCGGTTTAGTTGCAAGTCTCGCGAGGTTTCGGTAGGTGGCGATGTTTCTCCTGAATAAAAACATCACTGATCAATCTGATCTGATATCATGTGATTAATAAATATATAATAAATATATATAATAAATATGTAATAAATACATATAATAAATATATAATAAATATACTGCATGTTTGAGAAATGTGGAATAAATATTTTATTATTTTATTTATTTATCACTTCTGCACACCTGACTTACACAGTATTATATTTCTATTTCTAGTTTATTTTATTGTTATATTTTACTTTATTCATACACTGTATTCACTTCTTATATTTTGAACTTGTGCACTATTTTATATCTTGTATATAACTTACATATTTTTGAGCCTGAGATTTAAGAATTTCATCGCCAACGACTGCTTCTATGTATTTGTTGTGCACATGACAATAAAGATCTTGACTCTATGGTTCCCCGTCTGTCAGGACGTGTTGATGTACTGAAAACACATACTGAGTTTAACTGATGAACGAGTGGTGATGGAGCTCAAAGTACTGCACTGCATGCTTCAGTTAGTGCCTAATAATGCGGCTCAATGTTGGCTCATTTACTACATATTTAACATTAATCTCTCCCGGTCTGGTATTAATTACATGACAGCGTAGTATAACGCTGTCCTGTAGGATATTTTTACTATCACTGATATTCTCTTTTTATTGTTGCTCTGCATGATCATGAATTATTTCAAGAACTTTTGTCACTTTGATCTTTTTAGGATGATTCTGTGACATCTGTCCAGGAGCTACAGATGACAAACAGCCTTGTGACACATTTACAGCAGCGTTTATTAATAATGTGCACTGTTCCTGTTAAATAAACTCATGTATTAAATTAAATTAAATACCCATACTTAATAATTTGTTAATGAAAGCTGGAATTAATGTTTTTTTGAATGTTTTCCTGACCAGAGGGGCTTCATATTGACACTGTGATGGGAGGAGCTGGAGTAAGTGTGCAGAGTGTACAGAGATTTGAGACTGGATGGTTTATTTTGTTGTTTGTTATATTAAAGAAACTTTTGATTTGCTCTTCACAGAGAGAAATGTTGCACCAGGATGTAAAGAAAGTGAAGACCGGCTCAGTGAGTGTAGGCAGCAGTTAAATATCTTGATACTGTTAAAACTGATATGTTTTATATACAGTATATTGATATATTTCACTGTTTAATCATCACAACAATCACGTCTCTGATCAATGTGCTGAATGCCTCATGTGTTCTTTTTCTACACATGAAGGAAGATTAAAGCTGTTCACCGTCCTCACTTTGATTAATAATTCAAATACAAAAACAAAATGACTGTTACAAGAGGATTTTATTAAAATGCAGCAAAAAACAAACTGGGGAAGGAAAAGTTCAGCTACAGTTTTATAAAAATGAACAAAAATGAACCTGAAAATGAAAATGAATCCTCTGTAGGTGAATTAAATTAGTATCCACAAGTCCACCAGTATGTGATCCACGCAGCATTTGTAAAAAACTGTTTCGGGTTCACTGAAAATTCGTAGCACCAAACTCTGCCTCGTGTAGAAACTGCTGTATCTTGGTCCTGACCCACGACTGTTTTTCTACAGGAAGTCTTCTCATGGCAGGAGCCAGGCTGAGTAAAAACAGTGTAACATCGTCTCTCTGATCCATGTCCCGGTCTCTCTGAGCCTCCCTGGCCTCCATCCTCCTCAGGAACTCCTCCAGCAGACTGTCACTGCTCTTCCTCCTGGCCCGGGTCGGCCTGGGAGACTCCTCCTCACCGTCAGTTTGGTCTAACAGCTCCGCCACGACAGCTTCCTGCTCCTCTGTTTTCAGGTGGTTCAGCCTGGATGTGGCGCAGGACGGCGGCAGGCTGCGGTGCGTCTGAAGGTGCTGCAGATCAGGAGGCTGCACAGGAGGCATCAGCTGATCTGAGGCCTGCGAGGAAGAGTGTGAGGAAGCTAAAGACGTGGCTAGAGATGTAACTGACTGCATCATCATCTCAAACAGCTCCCTCATGTAAACATGTTGGCCTTGCTGCATCTGTACGCTGTCGTCTGCGGCAGCAGTTTCTGACGTCACCTCCATCTTTGCTTCTTTCAGTCTGACGGTGTCTCTGTTGGCAGAAGACGGTCGCTTCCTCTGAACAAACTCTGAGGAGGATGATGATGACGATGTTGTTGTTGTGGTAGCATCTGCTACAGCGATGCCTACAAAGACAGAGATAAAACAATCACGTTTCATTTTCATCCCACAGATGTGACCCAGCAGAACCACAGAGCAAGAACACTGTGTTGTTACTGTATGCGTGTCTTAAGCTGTAATATCTTGTCATATTCAATATAACTTTACTACGGCTGTATACGAAACCTCGATACATAGAGCTTAGATTTATTTGTGAGTTATTGTTTGAGTTTAAACACTGAACATCCCAGAACTCTGGGCTTATTTTGTGAGATGTTAGATGAACATAATCCCCGTCTGAAACCACACGTCTCTTCACCTGCACGACAGCTAACGTGGTGCCTTTCCTGTTCGGAAAACTGTGGACTGTGCTGCGCAAACACAACAGCTCACTGTGATGAAAAACAGTGGAAAGCAAAGTAAAACACGTGAAAAAGACCAACTAAGTTTATTGGGTACACCCAGCTAAAACTAATGCCATGTAATACAACAGTCCTGCAGTAAATCCTCCCTTCATGAAGGTTATAATGTCATAATAATAATAATGTCGGTTTTTGTTGAAACTGTTTTATTTATTAGGCTAAATAACAGGAACACCTCTCTGAATAATGCAGTTCTTTCACTTCTGAAATAACTCATCGATAGGTTGATTTGAGAGAAAATGAATCAGTATTGTATTGTAGTTTTGTTCCGGCTTCTCAAGTGACAATTTGCTGCATTTATTTTAATTCCAATCTGCATTTTTCTGCATCAGTTGCAGCCTCAGTAAAACACCTCATCGTTATATAAAGGTTATATGGATGATGTGTTAGCAACCAGTTGCTTTCTTCCACATCCAGCAGAGCAACATGATCACCTCACTGGAGTCTTGTTTGTCTCACATTGTGAGTTTAATATTTACTCTCCTTTTAGCTCTGATTTGGTCTCCACCAACTTAAAATATCTGTCTCTTCAGCTGCTAAATGTTCCACTTTCTGCACCAGCTGGTCTCTAACTGTGTCCGTCTGCTGTTTGCTGCTGAGCAGGTCGTGTACAGTGGATTTATCAGAAACCAGCTGCTGCTGGAAACACTTCGACTGAACCAGACAGGAAATGTGCTGCAAAACCAAAACTCGGAGCTAAAAGAGGCTAAAAAGCTCCGTAGAGCTGCAGAGTTTGGCAGAAGTTCTCTGTTGGTTCCTCACTGCGAGCGACCGCCGTCACATTAAATCATCATTACACCATTCGATCTACGGCTGCAGCTAACAATTACTCTCATTACTGATTGATCTGTAGATGATTTTTCTCTGTTAATCGATCAGTTGTTAATGTGCTATAAAATGTCTGTCTCGTTTTCTTTCAAATGTCTTGTTTTGTCCGACCAACAGTCTGAAACCTACATAGATAAAAGACATTCAGTTTACACAAAAAACAGACAAAAGCAGCAAATATTCACGTGAGAAGCTGGAACCTGTGAAGTTTTTGCATTTTTGCTCAAAAATTGCGACTCATAGTTTCTAATTTGATCCACGATGAACATAAAAAATACTGATTAGTGGAGTTTTAAATGTGAAGATTTGCTGCTTTTCTCTGTTTCATGCCGGTGTAAATTAGTCACAAATTATAAATTACTTGAGACTGTGAGTCAGACTAAATAATCCTAGCGTCTTCTTTTTGTTTAGTTTTCATTATACTAAACTCTGTGGTAATGTGAACACCATCTGGTGTCTTTTTTCTTGATGGGCATGCCAATAAAGCACATCTGAATCAGAGAAACCTTCCCAAGGTTCACACTGTCCCTGTAGGCTCAAACCAATACTTGGTGAAATTCAGTAAATCCCTCTCTACAAACCGTAATGCTCGTCGTCGTCGCTCCGGGTTTCGGTGGTCGTGCTGCAGCCCATCATGTCAGACGGCTGGAACTGAGAGGGCTGCGGGTCCAGAGCCCAGCCGTTGGTGCCTGCAGCTCTGGCATCAATAAACGGGTTTAAAAACGACAAAATGGCTGAATATCTCCACGGCCGGTAGTTAAAGAGCCCGACGCCACTCTCACGTCTCTCCTTCTCACGCTGCCTTTCCCTGCGGTGTTGGTCCCTCAGCATCTTCCACTTCCTCCTGCATTCAGACTCTAATGAACACAGGAAGAAGAAATATGTCACTACATATTCTACAAATCATGTGCAGACCAACAATGAACCGATCCTACTAACAAGTTTTGTGTCTTGTAGCATTGTATCTTCGTCCTCTGAGCCACAGAGATCAAAAACTCATCAGTGAGCCTCACTGCTGCACTGAGTGAAAGATGCACAAATGTTCACTTCTACATCGGAGGCACTTTGGAGAATCATCTTTTCAGATCTTACACAACCGAACTGGAGTGAGATCAAACTTAAAGTTCTTCTTTCATTTTGCTGCTTGGAAGTGAAACCTGTATCTCCATCTAAAGCCACGCCGAGAGCTTTTCCCAAAAACGTGAACAAAGAGGCGAAAGAAGACGTACAAAAATCACTCGATGTGACAGTCATCACTGTATCCTCTAATTCTTTTTGTTTTTTCAACAGATTTTTCAATAGTTTCACTGTAACATTCAAATTCCTTTAAGAAAACAAAGACGGGAGGTTTGGATTCAGAAGATTCACATCACACCAACTTAGATTTATTTAAAAAACAATCCACGTCACGGTGATACAGAGAGGAGAGTGTGAGTATTTTTACTGTGTGTTTATGTGCCTTGTGTTTTATGTGTGCTAAATGTACACATCCCACTGCTGCATAACCAACTGCCCCACTGGGGACAAATAAAGTTCCTGATTGATTGATTGAGAAATCCTTGTTATCAATAAAAAAGCTGGAGGATCTTTATCCATATAAGCTCGGTACCTTTAACCTGCCGCTGAAAAAAGCCTCCAACAAAGACAGCAGAGGTGGAAGGTAACTTTACTCAAGTACTGTCCTTAAGTACAAATTTGAGGTACTTGTACTTTACTTGAGTGATACTTTTACTCCACTACGTTTGTCTGACAGCTTTAGTTACTTTAAAGACTTTTAAAGATTTTACATACAACAGGCGGGATGAACTTATGATACATGATAACAGTGTTTAATAAGTTCATCACGTGTTTTGTACGTAAAATATATTAAACTACCGAAGAGTTCAAATCAGCTCCACCTCGATAAAACAACCAGCTGCAGCTGTAACATCCTGATTACACATGAATCTGTGATCATAGTTCAATAATAAAATATATAATAGTGAAAGGGGTCGCCTCTGAGGATTAGGAGTACTTTTACTTCGACACTTTAAGCACATTACTGATACTTGTGTACTTCAGTAATAATTTAAATGCTGGACTTTAACTTGTAATGGAGTATTTTTACTGTCTGGTATTGTTACCTTTACTTACTGGCTGCTGTTTGAGACGCGTTTGCTGCTGCAGCTGTTTGTGTGAAATGAAACTGAGCCTGCTGAACATTCATGAGCTGTTTTTAAACATTCACGGGCTCAGTAGGAACCAATGTGCTGCGGGCGGAGAGCCAGCGACAGTCGGACCGTTTAGAGAGACGGACTCGCATTGTTTTGGTCTGTTCAGGACGGATTTTCAACATTAGAAGAAAGAAGTGGTCTGATGTGGTCTCAGAGCCCCCCTCTCCTGACAGGACTAACGGGGTTAGAGTAAAACCGGAGCCTCTCACCGGGAACACCGACGATCTCTGAGACCTGCCTCCAGGCGTCGCTCCTCATGTTCAGGTCTCTGTAGGTCAGGGAGTTGGAGTCGTACAGACTCGGGAATCCGGAGACCGCCATGATGAGTTTGTACTCCATGTTGCTCCTGTTCCAGCCTGGAGGAGCGAGAGGAGGCGAAGCTACCGAGGGCTTCAAGACAACAACACAACGGGGCGCTTCCGTTTCCGGTGCGCATCTACACGACCGCTATTGGTTCGCTTCTTCTTCTTCTCTCGGTTTTCTGGCGGATCGCAAACAGCTTTAAGGTGCACACCGCCACCTGCTGTACGACAGGTGCAACATGTCATTTACCCCATTTCTGAAACTTCCCATCAACCTGTTATTTAACAAAGAGTGACTCTTACCCCTCCCTCTCCTTCTTACCCCTCCCTCTCCTTCTTACCCCTCTCTCTCATTCTTACCCCTCTCTCTCTCCATCTTACCTCCTCTCTCTCCTTCTTACCCCCTCCCTCTCCTTCTTACCCCCTCTCTCTCCATCTTACCACTCTCTCTACTTCTTACCTCCTCTCTCTCCTTCTTACCCCCTCCCTCTCCTTCTTACCCCCTCTCTCTCTCCATCTTACCACTCTCTCTACTTCTTACCCCCTCTCNCAGTGAAGCAGTGATGCAGTGAAACAGTGAAGCAGTGATGCAGTGAAACAGTGAAGCAGTGAAGCAGTGAAGCAGTGATGCAATGAAGCAGTGATGCAGTGAAACAGTGAAGCAGTGAAACAGTGATGCAGTGAAACAGTGAAACAGTGAAACAGTGAAATAGTGAAACAGTGAAGCAGTGATGCAGTGAAACAGTGAAGCAGTGATGCAGTGAAACAGTGAAGCAGTGA